>JAUTXW010002361.1:0-43788 GCA_030620095.1 Kuschelorhynchus macadamiae | reverse complement strand
TCAACTGTCGTATAAGAACTACAGTAACCTAGGAAATCAAAAGAACTGTTCAAACTGATTTCCATTTTGTTCTATGCATGCTTCGCACAATCTTCGTATTCGTTTTAGGGAATTAAGCAAAATAACGGGATGATTTTGTAAATAGCGAAAATTTTCTCTTATTGCATTTCCTTGTAAATGTTATTGTATGTAAATGTTTGTAAATTCTATTTTCCAGATATCCCCATAGACAGAAATCTAAAATCGACAAATCTGGGGACCTAGGGGGCCATCTTATAGGTCCATTTGTTCCCATCCATTGATTGGTAACAAGTAATTCGGTGTATAAAATAAATTTCGTTAATTTGCTGCCTCTAAAATTTCTATATAGTGATTGGCTGTTAGATTTCCCTCAAATATATAAAATTTTTGTTTTCCTAATATGAAGCAGGACACATTTAGACCAAACCTGCCCTGCTGTCTTCTGGGAAATATTTGGTGTTGATTTTCCTGGGACCAGAATCTACTATTGTGCCTATTGAGTATACCAGAATTACTGAAATGTGCTTCGTCCGACCATATAACCTTCCTTTCAAAATCTCAAACCATATCGCATCTTTCTCGAAACCAATTGCAGAAGACTACCCGACGCTCTGTATCCCCAGGCTGTAAGTGCTGCACGAGCCTAAAATTGTATGGGTGGTATTTGTGCTTTTTTAGAATTTCTTGAACTCTAGTTTTTGGAATCCCTATGCTCTTTTCACTGGCCCTACAAGAGTTTGTAGGGTAAGCTTCTGCATTAGCCAAAACCGTAATTTCCTCAGCCTCCCGATTTTCTTTTTTATATGTTTTCGTACGAGGTTTGATAAATGATCCGTGATTAAGTAAATTCTTTTTTATCCGATAAAAAGTGGATATATTAGGTTGCCTCCTTTCTGGATATCTAAATAAAAATTAAACAATAGTATTTCAACATACCTAAAAATTAACTATTTACCTGTTAAAATACATCTCAGAAGCCGCTTCAACATTTTTATTACTTAATATAAAACAAGCTAACATATCGTACTTTTCATAATGTTCGAAAGTTTGGTTTTGTTCCATAATAATACAAATATATTTTTACACAATAAATAAATACAAAAAACTAGCGCTATATTTTATATACGCGTACAAAATTGAGAAATGTCATTTGCTTCCAAGAAAACAAAAAAAAAACGGCATCGTTTTGCATGGCCTACTGCAAAATTTGGGATGATAATTATAAAAATTAGGATTTTTGTTGTTGTTTATTAAAATAGACCCATACTATTATATATTTTTGAGAAGCTTTTAAAAGGACAAATCAATTTCTGGACAAATATACAGGATGCCCCATTTAAAAAACACAACTTTGGGTCATATCTAAAAAATAACAACTCAAATGAAAAATATGACTACGCCACTGGATCCAGCATAAAAAACTGCATAAGCAGCAATTTTTCCCTTTGCGTTAAGTTAAAGGATAACCGAGATACGAGGGGGGGGGGTCCCAAAATGCAAAATTTTCTATTTCGCCCTGTATCTTATAAACGAAGAAGGCTATGAAAATTTTGTTTACGGCTTCATGAGTTTAACAAAAAATTAGCTCAGGTTTGTGGAAACCGCAAGGTTCTATCTTTAAAAACAAGCGAGATACCCTGCTTTTGCAACCAAATCCGGACACCCTGTACATAGTGCAGTAAAATTCAGTAAAATAAATCTTCGTTTGACACTTTTTCATTTTTTTAGTATTATATCATTTGTGATATCTAAGTCATTTTAATCTAATTTATAATTAAAAACACTCTTTTATACTATATTCAGGCTTACATTTACCATTGATACCTAAGTCACAGAAATAATGCTAGTTTCAGGAATTTCTCGTCACAAATAGCCGGAAGCAACAATACAAAATTAGAACCTTATGTGAATTTACTTTATTTTTGGTAAAGCCAATGTAATATACTTGCATATTGTACTGTATTATCATATAATTACTGTTTTGTATATAAAATTAACTTTAAGATATTCCACTTAATAGGAATTAACATTTTTAATATGCTGTGACTCGAAGACTGGGTCAACAATCATATAAGACAAACAAATGAAGGTAAAATCTAAGTGACATATGTTTCTGATAAGATAATCTAATAGAACTTCCAAAAATCTACCTGTAGTTTTCTTGCTTTAATATTCTAAGATTCGATTTGTTTATATCAGTTAGTTCAGAAGAATTTTGTTGTTTACATGTCAAATGACATATAACATTTTGTCTGGAAATTTGACAAGCACGTAAATTTAAACACAAATGTTCTTTAATAACTTGGTTCACTATTTTGCATTAATTAGTAAGGTAAATTTGTTCATTATTATATATTTCAAAATCTACAAAGATTTGCTTTATTATTGTTTATCAGTTGTCAGATTTTTACACGGGGTTATGATTGGTCAGTTCAAAACCACATGCTTTCAATCGATAGAATAATGCAGTCGAAATAAGTATAGAAGTGGAAATATTGTCTCTCTTTTTCTTTCTTATTATAAGTCCTATTTATTTTACGTATCGGCGAGCTAATATTACTAATTTAGATGGTTATTCTTTGGTTGGACAAAATACAGGGTAGCTTGGATTAGTTGAGGAGTAATAATATATTTTCATCTCTTTCCAATACTCATGGATATAAAGGCTATTTTTGTTATAAACCGAACTGGAATTTGACAAGTTAATATTTAGTTTAGTGGATTTATTGCACCAACATTATTTTGTTGATACTGAGAAAAGTTGTTTTTTCAAATAATGTTTTGCAATGTAGAAAAGGATATGTAGATTTACCGTGTTTGGTAATATTGTGTGATGGAAACCATTTTGTGTATGTGAGAAGGGCTAATGAAAAGATCTTTCTTTTTAGCACCAAGTCTCATAAACGACGGAAGTGTCGGATGTTCTGAATAATTTTTTTTTTGATTGTTAACTAAATTCCATTCCAAATGGGAGATTAGAAGGATCCGATTTGACGAAGTGAAGTTGAATATTATGGTTTAGTAAATTTTGGGTTTCAACTTTACGACCTACATGGCGATTTTGTCTTAATTACTTCCACGTGCCACTAACATCGGTCATCTTAACATTGGTGCTCATCAAGCAATTTTTTTTGGTACCCTCGTAGCTACAATGAGGTAAGAATTTTGTATTATATTCTCGTATATATTGTGTGCTGTTTTGCCTGTCTGGAATTATATTCCAAATTTTTTTGTAGAGATTTTTCTACATGGGGCAATTCTTGTTTCAGGGTTTTTGTATAAGGTTGAACCTTTCAAGTTCATTGGGATTATTTTGGAACTTTAAAGACAAACCGTTAGCAAGGTTTTGGTATGGTTTCCTAACTGCTAGTTATTTATGGAATTTGGAACTTTTGTTTTGATGGAATAGACATGATGTCTTGGATATGGTCTACGTAGCGGAGCTGTAGGACATAGTGATCACTGAGGAACACTTGGATGTTACTTGCCTTACGACCATTTACAGTCTACACTAGTGAATAGAGTTTTAGCTAAGTAGTAGTATAATATTTGGAAACTTAACTTATGGTACTATTTCTGTTAATCAAGCTGTTTATGCATATTAATTTAATTACTGGTGTCACCTTGTCTAGTATATAGCATACTGTATAGAATTTCTGTAAGGTGAAACGCAGCCGGCTTCGTACCGCTACCTAATTACTGCTGTTTTATTGGTAATATCTAAGACATTCAAATCTATGTAATAGACATTTTATAGATATTTATTGTGCTGCCACTCAGCGTGTGGCTAATCAAAATTTATTTTTTTTAATACTTAACCCTAACCATTATCGTTTGTAACATAATTATTTGTTTTAACTAGAATTAAACTTCAATCATTTAAGGGGAGGAAAGAAACTTATTGGGATTCTAAACTGATTATTTGATCTAATTCTTATTTATATGGTATAATCCAAATGTTATTAATCTGGAGTGGTATAGATAATGAATAAGCTTCTGGGTTTTGTATTTACGTACCCAAATCAAATAATTTAGTTGGGATTTCAGTTAGTGTAACCTTACAATAAATTTAAACTCTTGTTAGGGAAAACTTAATTCCTTCACTTCTTGTTGGGATGCTATTAAGCTCCCTAGTGGATGGAATTGAGTTAACAATAACTTTTTTTTCTTCAGTACATTTTCTGAATATTGTGAATTAACAATAAAAGTCATTTGTTTCCAACGTGTTTTGAATTGATCAATTGATCAAGATAAGTCTTTACCTATTGATATTGGTTAGATTCAATGCAACTACTTTTTTTTTCCAAGTTTATTTAACTTAAATTAAAACTTGGTGGCGCTCAACTTAAATATTACACCTAAAGTAAGAGATTGTGATATGGGAGTATAGGTAGAGTAACGAGAAAGAAGAATCCGAACCTACCCGACTAGAGCTAGCAATAGTCATCATTAAGGGATAATATTGGGTCGATATTAGGTGTATTGCGTCTGGTGGCTAACATAACTTACTTATTTACAGCCTTCCATCATATTGGTAAACCATAACATTTCAATTGGGCATCCTTTAAAGGTAGAAATGTTAGAATAAGAATAAGAATTTTTTTAGCTACGCCGCGACTAGACAGACAGACAGACAGACGGAATTGAGGACACATGTTTTTCGTCATCTAGGGACCCTGAACTGACTTTTTCACCATCACAATACTTCCCTTTTACGAGGAAAGTAAAAATTTCCTAAAATAAAAGAATACTTGAAAAGAAAATGGGAGTTTCCGCGAAGAAATGTTTTAATTACTGCATTCAGGAGGATTTTATAGAAGCCAAAACCTTCAGCTAAAAGAAAGTTGAGTCGAATTAATTCTAACTTGCACTTACCCACTAGACTAAGCAGGTAGAGTTAAGTTTTCGTTAAACCAAATACTACGTTAACCCGCATCACTGCCAGACGTTTGGCCGTCGCGTTGTCAGAAAGTTGCGTGAAATTTGCCGAGTTCGGTAACCGAATACGGTGGTGGTCATTTGTCAAATCGAAACTGGCAAACATAAATTTAAATGCGAGAACGGCAAAGTTCCGGGCAACTGCTCCGCGTTTCTGGACGGGGAATGTCTAGTTAGGCGGCTCTAATTATTTGTTTATTACTTCATATTCACTCGAAGGGCAAGCGAATATGGGAGTAGGGTCATTTGAACTGTTTAAAACCATCTACACGTTACCAAGAATTGTCTACGTATTGGGGTGAATAAGTAATATGTCAAAAAACCATTTTTTTTGTAACTGTCATAATATTTTTTTAAATGACAATTATGAGGCGAAAATTATTTTCAACTGTAATTTCAAGTAAGCCTACAATTTTGGAAAAAGTAAAAACAAAATAAACTTTATGGTTTTTCGCAAGGTTGGAAGAAAACAAGGTGTGCTCGCCAGCCAGCGCATTTACGTCAGAGGTCAGGTAGTTTTCGAAAAAATGTAGTGGTCCCTAAATAAACATCGATAAAAATTGTAGGTTAGATTAGATTACTAGTTTGACAACAATTTTTATTTTTTTTTGTGCAAAATAAATTTTACTTTGGAAGGAAAATAATTGTTAGAGTCATTTGGGTATTAAGAATCAAGAACAATACATCTTGTGAGGTTACTGGTTGATTCAGCCACAATAAAACGAAGGACAAATGTAATATAAGGTCTCATAGATTTCCTAAAAACCCTGATTTCTACAGTACACAGGTTTCATGCTTGCCACAAATATGACAAAATTAACTTAAATAACTGTAAATATTTCTTTAAACATTTCTAAATCAAATGATTTTTAATATGCTAAGCTAGCTTTTAAAAAAAGTTGAAAGTAAAGAGAAAAATTAATGATGCTACAGAGAGCAACCTGCTCCAGACTTGTTTAAAAATCAATAATTGAAAAAATTTAAAAAATATGTTACATATACAGATGAGACCGAAGATCGGATTTTGGCAGGCTTACCTGATAACATAAAATTTGAGTAGACTTAATCAGATAAATGTGAATAAATAGTATCATACATTTTTCTAAGGTGTCCAAATACTTGATATTCTCACATACCTAGGGTAACCAGATGTCCTCTTTTTAAGCACGTGTGTAGGTATTTAGTATACAGGGTGATTCATGAGGAAATATCAATACTTCAGGTACATATCCAGGACCAAAAAATAAACATAAAAGTCTATATAAATAAGTGTCCGCAAGGCCTTAGTTCTCGAGATACAGGGTGTTAAAGTTTTTATTTAATTTTCCTATTTTTTAAATAAAATCTATGATAATGTAAATATTGGAGTGAAAATTGATATACGGGGGTTTTTTGGCATGACAAATTCGAATCTAATATTAGTATTGCTCTTACTTGTAGGGGACACCACCTACATGACTTTCTACTTCTTCGAACACTTTTTGGTATAGTCTTGTATTACATTTTTGAGTAAAACAAATTATTCCCTTGCTCTTTCTACGTCAAAAAGGTATACCTGTTAAAAGTGGATACGAGCAACCGTTTTCGAGATATTTGGATTTAAAACAGTTTCGGCGCATGTGATACAATACATGCATAAAGTATGCATGTATTGTAAAAAAATAGAAGTGTGCCTTGCCTGACAGAACAACTGCTGGTTTGTGTTCCCATCGTTTTTCCTGTTACTTAGCAATAGTAATGTCAGTTAATAATAAGATCAAATTTTGTCACTGTCAATTTCTGTTCATAACTTTTATTATCTGACAATAGTCATTTAAGAAACTTTAGATCTAAATACGTCATTATGCCTGTGATATTCTCGCATCGTGAATATGCAGATATGATATTCGTCTATGGCGTCTGCAATGGGGTCGCAATTAAAGCAGTCGCGGAGTACCAGCGTCATTTTCCAGATAGAAGGGTGCCAAATAGAATAGTTTTTCAACAAGTTTTCACTACTGCTGGAGAATCTGGGATGTTTCCAAGTGCGAAAATTGTATCTGAAAGGGAATCGGGACCCAACGTTGAAGTAGAAGAGGCTATACTCAATGCCGTCGAAAATGAACCAAGCATAAGCACTATGCGGATTGCAGATACCTATCATATTACACAATCGTCTGCTTGGAGAAATCTTCACATTAATTGTTTATACCCATTTCATTTACAACGGGTTCAACATTTGCAGGAGGGTGATTTTGAGTTGAGAATGCAATTCTGTAACTGGATTAATGAAGATCGAAGGTTGTATAGGTATGTTTTGTTCACTGATGAAGCACAGTTCAGGCGTGATGGTATAAATGATCTTCACAATGAACACCGGTGGTCCTATGAAAATCCTCACGCTACAGTAGAACATAATTTCCAACATAAATTTAGCATTAATGTGTGGTGTGGAATGTTAAATGGTCATTTAATTGGTCCATTTATAATCGACGGTAGCCTTACAGGAGATAAATATTTAAACTTTCTTGAAAATCACTTGCGAAATCTATTAGAAGATGTTCCCCTTAATGTAAGACAAAACATGTATTTGCAGCATGATGGAGCCCCTGCACACTACAGTTTACTTGTAAGATATTTTTTAAACCAAAACTTTCCAAACCGATGGATTGGTCGGGGAGGTCCGTTGTAATTGGCCACCTAGATCGCCTTAATCCTTTGGATTATTGTCTTTGGAGATGGTTCAAATCACTGGTATATTCCACTAAAGTAAATACAAGAGAAGCATTATTGGATCGGATAACAAACGCAGCACAAACACTAAGAAATGCGCCCGAATGTATACACAGAGCAACCCGAGCTATACACCATAGAGCTGACCTGTGCTTAGAAATAAATGGTAGAATTTTTGAAAATTATAAAACGTAACCTAGATTTTATTAAAAACAACTTAATAATAACAATTTTAATAAAAATTAAATACCTTTTGTTTAGTTTATGTCTGAGGCACTGAATACACACCTCAAAAAAATGTGTTAGTCTTTCATTTCAAAGCTTTTGTGCCAAGATGCGTTTAAATTTATAACAATACTTTTAAAATTTTGCGATAAAAAATTACATGCGCCGAAATTGTTTTAAATCCAAATATCTCGAAAACGGTTGCTCGTATCCACTTTTAACAGGTATACCTTTTTGACGTAGAAAGGGCAAGGGAATAATTTGTTTTACTCAAAAATGTACCAAAAAGTTGTGATTGCTCGAAGGAGTAGAAAGACATGTAGTTGTCGCCCCCTAAAAGTAAGAGCGTTACTAATATTAGGTTCAAATTTATCATACCAAAAAACCCCCGTATATCAATTTTCACTCCATTATTTACATTATCATAGATTTTATTTAAAAAACAGGAAAATTAAATAAAAACTTTAACACCCTGTATGTCGAGAACTAAGGCCTTGCAGACACTTATTTATATAGACTTTTATGTTAAAAATGGTACTTTTCCAAGCTGCCTTAAAACTGCAATAATCATACCTCTTCACAAAGGAGGTGTTTCAGAAGAAGTTTCGAACTATCGCCCAATTGCACTTCTCCCTACGCTATCTAAGATCATCGAAAGACTGGTTAAAAAAAGGCTTTTATCATTTCTGTCTAGATATGAAATCCTTACAAAACATCAATTTGGATTTTTAAGTAACAAATGCACAAGCGATGCCATGTTTTCCCTTCTTAATAGAGTTTACTCCAGCCTAAACAACCATCACGCTACGGCAACAATTTTCTGTGATTTTTTGCAAAGCTTTCGATTGTGTGAATCATAATATATTAACTAACAAGCTGCAGTACTATGGATTTAGAGGGGCTCCTCTCAATTGGTTTAAGTCATATCTTAGCAACAGAAATCAAGTTGTGAAAGTTGACAACAGGATGTCTTCTTGTAGGCCAATGGAATGTGGAGTGCCTCAAGGCTCGGTACTAGGCCCTATCTTGTTTCTTCTGTTCATAAACGACATGGCTAATTTAAACATTAGTGGAAAAATATGTCTCTTTGCGGACGATACCAGCTTTACGTGGAGCCACCCAGATGTCACGGACCTACATAGGATTGTATCTAATGACCTAATCACCATTAAATCCTGGTGCGATTCTAATCTCCCATGTTTGAACATCTCTAAAACGAAAGTCTTGTCTTATAAAAACACGCTGCAACCTTTTGACCTTAATGGCACCACTATTGATGTCGTAAACTCTGTAAAATTTCTAGGGCTTCTTGTAGATGATTCTTTAAAATGGGATCCACATATCGACGCTTTATCAAAGAAGTTAGGTTCTGCTTGCTTTGCGTTAAGATCTATTTCCGAGGAGCTTAGCTTTTCTACCTCTAGAACTGTTTATTTTGCTCTTGTTGAGTCGCTCCTCAGATATGCTATTCCATTCTGGGGTACATGTTGTACGACTCAATTTGATCGAATTTTTATTCTTCAAAAAAGAGCTGTTCGTTACCTACTGAGACTTAACAGTAGAACTCACTGCCGAGATTTCTTTAAAAGATATAAAATACTAACCCTTCCTTGCTTATTCATTTTGGAATCGGTTTGCTTAATTCGTAAGCACGCACCTGCTCTATTAGAGAGACCTTCTCACAACTACCCTCTCAGAAATACTGAGCACGATCTCTATCTTCCAACCCCACACTCAGAGTTAATTAAAAGATCAGTAATCTACAATGCAAAAAAATGCATAATCACCTGCCATTTAACATCAAATCCATAATATCTCTGACTTCATTTCGCAAGGCTTTGAAATCATTTTTACTGGAAAGAGCCTTCTAAACCGTGAACGAGTTTTACAACACATAATTTTATCCTTATGAACCCCTAGTGTGATAGTTGCCATTACCAACCATTTTTACCGAATTTTGTATATGTATTTTTTTAATTGTTTTGTACTTTTTTATTTTTTACTTTGCTTTATTTATTTTTTTACATTATATTTATGAAAATGTTTATAACATAGTACGACTGACAAAGTACATTTCTAATGTACTTCTTTTAGGATTCTATAATATTAATATTCTAAATTCTTGATTTAAATATTATTTTTCTATAATATTTATGTTTTGTTTTGTTTGTTAATTTTGATGTTTGTAAACTATTTTTTTACAACAGCTTTGTCCACAAAATTGTAAAATTTTTTTGACAATAAAGCATTTATTTATTTATTTATTTATTTATTTATTTATTTATGTTAATTTTTTGGTCCTGAAGTATTGACATTTCCTCATGAATCACCCTGTATATTTTGCAATTTATCTGAATTGTTCCCTTTTTGTTCATGGAAAACCTTACTAAAAAAAGTATACAATTATTTTTTTTACATCCGAAATAAAAGATTACTAATGACCTTTACAAAAAGTTAGGACCTTTTCTTTTAGTCATTGGTTTAGATCATGGTTATTGTAGTAGATAGTATTTTAAACACTTGTCTGTCTGAAGGTATTAGAGTTTATTAACTTCTAAGCCTTTAGTTCAGCTAAAAAGTTACAAAAATGCATTTTAACATTCTGTTTTATTCCTTTATCTCTTTTCATTTAATTCTTTAAGCTGTATTAATTTTTTGTTGGTCATCAGATGGTTTTCATTCTTTCTTAGATATGCCATATTGATATTTCTAAAAGCTGTCTACCTTAATTGAATTAATTATAGATTTCTTTCAGCAGATACTGCATCTGAAAGTGTAAGCTCGAAGCCATATCAGTATTTAAAAAGAAATGGCTATTCATTGCCCACCTTATCTGACTTTAACACAGCAGAAGTAAATAAGCTTCTGGGCGACTTAAAAAATATATGATAGTAATATGATATTCTGTCGCTTCACTATTAATTAAATATGTACACTTTTACTTAAAAAAATTACTATTTTGCTGCCCAAGTTAAATAGGTATATTCTACTGTGTAAATGTTTTCTACAGAATTTTACATAGAATTGGAATAAAGTTCAACTAAATGCTTATGGAAAGTGTGTCATATTCTTTACCTATAATTTTCTTTACCTATAATAGAATGATACACATAGATAGAGGCCTTGAGGTAGGCTACAAATAGTAGAAACCAGGAAAAAACTGATACTCGAATACCACGCACTGTTTATGTAAATTGAATAATACAGTTCTAGTTAGTATCACTTAACACACAATTGGCAGAGACATAATATTGATATGAATTTTCTAATGCCAGTAATCTAATTGAGTTTTAATATATGGTTACAATCATGCAATCATCATATCAAAATGTTCACATTAGGTATATCTTCTTTAAACGTAATTAGGTTCATGCAGTCAGTGCTAGAATTTCATCAAGTTCTTCTATACAGTAGCTGAACACTTCCTAGTTTAAAGAATACAAATTCACACAGAAGACTTAAAGTAGGACTCTTAAATGTACTTATTATGATAATTGGAGTTTTTTTGTTCTATTTAGTAATTACCCCAAGTACTTATGAATATTAAGTAACATATTCAGCTACACGTAGGTTTGACTTACTAAACCGTTTGATACGAAACATATATTTTAAAATACTTGAGTCCAAAACGTATAGCTTGAACTAGTTCAAATAAATATTTCTACTTACTGTCTTGAGTTGTTTTACATCAGTTTAATGACTATTTATGTATTTACATACATCACCTAGTTTTTTAAGAATGTTTTCAAAATAAACAGTTTGGTATGGACCTAACGAAATATATAATGCTCTCATTATGTATGTATCACTAGAAAACTAAATACACTTAGCCGCAAAAATAACGCACAACCAAAAATTATACTCAATTTCAAAGTTGATTTTCTCGTGAACCAGTAAACCGATTTCGATAATTTTTTTTTTGAACTGTAGCTATTTTCTTTAGTAATTGCACTATGATAAAAAAAATTTATTCAGATTTCAGTTTTTGGCTTATACAGGGTGAAAAACGAGAATAGTTTTTTTAGGTCAAATTTGAAACACCCTGTAGGGAGCGTTAGCAAAAACAACGGTTGCATATTAAAACCATAATGTAGCCTCATGTTTTCTGAATATTTTGTTTTTTTGCTGACTCTGATATCTGTAATATCAAAGAAAATACAGAGTTTTATTCCAGAACATGTTTTTATTCAATAAATCACAGTTTTATAGGATACTTATTACGTTTACCAAAAAAAGCGCTTAGTAGGCTATGATAAATCAACAGTGTCAGCAAATGTCAGTTTTGACAATTCCTTTATTTATGTACCTATCGTCCCAAGCTGAATAATTTAAGTTCATTCTTTAAGTTCTTTCGTGAAAATGGAACGGGTTAGAAGGAATATGACTCGTGATGAATGTGTTCAGGCAGTGACGTTACATAACGAAGGAGTAAGCTTCAATGCTATTGGTTTGAGATTAGGATTTTCGCGTACAACAATTTCTCGTGTTGTCCAATGCTTCAGAGAAACCAATGACTATAACGTACGTCCACGACCAGGCAGACCTCGAGTAACTACAGTTGTTCAAGATCGCTATATTAGACTGCGTGCTTTAAGAGAACGTTTTACCACGTCAAGGAAACTTTTGATGCAACTCAGTGCAGTTCACAATATTCAACCAAGCATTGATACTGTGAGGAGACGTCTTTCTGAACACAATTTACATGTCAGAGTTCCAGCGACAGGCCCTGCATTAAATGTAAACCACCGCAGAGCTAGACTGCAATTCGCCAGGGAACATGTAATGTGGACTATTGAGGATTGGGAACACGTTCTATTTACAGACGAATCTAGGTTCTGTCTATATAGCTCCGATCGACGTTTAAGAGTTATCCGCCGGCCAGGTGAGCGTTATACTCAGTGTAACGTACGTGAAACAACTTTATTTAATGGAGGCTCTGTGATGGTTTGGGGAGGAATTTCCTTAACCGCACGGACGGATATCGTACCTTTACGTGGGGGCTCTTTAAATAGTGAAAGGTATATTAATGACATTTTGTCTGAGCACGTTGTCCCTTTCGCACCGTACATTGGTAATAATTTTTTACTAATGCACGACAACGCAAGGCCTCATGTAGCGCGCATCGTCAATGAATATTTACATGAAGTAAATATTCGAACTCTAAATTGGCCACCGCACAGTCCCGACCTGAATCCTATCGAGCATTTATGGGATATTATTGGTAGGGCACTGAGACAGCGTCAGCCCCCTCCTGCCACCCTGCAAGATGTCGAAAGGATGGTTACCGATATTTGGAATGGACTTGACCAAAATCAAATATCCAATTTAATATCGAGTATGCCGAGGCGATGTGAAGCTGTCATTAGAAAAAGAGGTGGAAACACGCGCTACTAGTGCACGTTTTTTTTTGCTTTTTATTGTTAATTATTTTAAATTTTATTGTTAGTTTAATGTTGTTAAATTGTTATCTTGATAAAAAAACATGTTCTGGAATAAAACTCTGTATTTTCTTTGATATTACAGATATCAGAGTCAGCAAAAAAACAAAATATTCAGAAAACATGAGGCTACATTATGGTTTTAATACGCAACCGTTGTTTTTGCTAACGCTCCCTACAGGGTGTTTCAAATTTGACCTAAAAAAACTATTCTCGTTTTTCACCCTGTATAGGCCAAAAACTGAAATCTGAATAAATTTTTTTTATCATAGTGCAATTACTAAAGAAAAAAGCTACAGTTCAAAAAAAAATTATCGAAATCGGTTTACTGGTTCACGAGAAATAATTATAATTTTTGGTTGTGCGTTATTTTTGCGGCTAAGTGTAATACATACCTGCACTTCAAACGATGTATAAGTTTATTCCAATAAACAACTTAACGATCTGCAACTCTCATACGTCCAAAATTCGACGAAAACACACAAATAGGTACGAAAAAAAAATCAGAGAAATATATCTAAACTCTACCTGTCAAATGAACGTTCGATCATAAACACAGAAAACAAAACTGATAAAGAAAGCTAAGATGATTTTATAATTAATAGTTCTTCAAGCAATACCTGAATTTCCGCTATCAAATTTTAGCAAAGGTGTACTGTAATCTTTTGAGGCCTTTACGCAATAAAAACATGGCTAACCTGTTATTTTAATGGGCCCTGCGTTCGCCTCCCAATATACGAAATCAAAACTTGCTCGTAGCAGTGGCGGCTCGTCAGGGTAGGCAAGGTAGGCGCCGCCTACCCTTGAATAATCGTGCCTAAATACTGCCCAAAAAATCTAATATCTCATATCAATTAAACAATATTTAACCGTTTAACATCACAAAATATACAAAACTTTCGAAAAAACCCGTGCGTTTCCCTTAGAAATTCCTAACATTTAAATAAACATCGATTACATGCGAAACCTATGTACGTTTAGAGGCGATATATCCCAACCGCCTAAATTTAGATGTTCTCTACGGCAGCCAGCCAGCCCACGAAAACGCACATCGCCGACGACCAGCGACCGACATACAGAGAAAATCACGCGAAATAAACTACTACAGTAGGCGAAACGATCGTCCGCCTTCGGCAAATATTTGACGTCTTCGCATTGGATTCCAATATTGTTCATCTGGCAGTGTTGCCAAATTCTCGAATTTTCACCTGAACTGCTTTACGTTTTTAGAAAATATGCATATGCATAAGGCTACCAACTTTTTCATTTACGAATGCGGGACACAAATTTTAGTATGCGTTATAGGCGCATTAACCATATTCTAAAATTCTTTATTTTCAGCATTAATTTTTTAATTAATTAAATTGATTATCCGAACATTCTGTTATATACTAAAGCAAAAAAATTAAAGACATTAAACATAAATGTTAGGTTAGGTGAGGTTTTTTTAATAATAATAAAATGAAACATGTTTCTACACTTTGGTATTTTTTTTAATTAAGGCTTATTTATAACACATAATTTAGTTTAATCAAATCTTCTTAAAATGGTACTTCTCTGTATTATTAAACCGATAAACATGGGAACTTAGAATATGATTTGTTGCAATTCGGGACTTGCGGGACATAATTAGAGAATGCGGGACGATTTCTAACCTTATTTGTAACGCGGGACCTTAAAAGATAATCCGGGACTGTCCCGCAGAATGCGGGACGGTTGGCAGCCTTACATATGCAAACATTGCAAATCATAAAAAAAAATAAAATAAGCAGTTTCAATGTTGTTAGGCTGGTTTTGAAAGGGTTTTTTAAACAAAATCTAGGTACATCTCAAGAAAAATAAAGAAATTCTTCTCAGGCTTGCGAAACCGTATTTACAAATTTTGCGTTTGGCAACGTTGGCCACCTGCTACTATTCTCATTAATCTCATTTATAATTCGTAAAAATCGTAAATAATATGCATGATGCAATATTATCGTTCGTTCGGATTTCCGGTCAAGTGATTTGAAATTTTGTCATTTACATTCTGACCGCTCTCGTTTTCTGATATCGATCAATAAATAAAAATATTGGACGGTGATACGTGTGTGTTTTTTTGACTATTATTTTACGACCGCGTCTAGTTTTTCTGTGCTTTAATTTGTGATTTTGGTTGTTTATCGGCATTGGCCAGAAGAAAAACGAAGAAATCCTGATAAACGGATAAGTATTTTTGTTTTATTTGTTTCTAATAGACATATTTAGGTATTAAATATTTTGCTTTTAAGTGTAGTTTCACTAGTTTTAGGGGTTGGACGGTTCATATTCGATGAATTTACCGTCGCGTCGACCGTAGGTTAAGTGCGTTTTTTCCGGTTTGTTCTATTTTATATAGGTACATTACGTTGCTTTGTTTTTTTTTAATGGATTTTTAAAAAAGTCATGGCGAATAATCCGGTGCATGATATTGTTTGCTCTTTGTGCGAGACACCATTTTCGCGTCTAAACGAAAACGATCGAAAAGATGTTATTTATTTTGGCCGCCCCACGCCACTTCTCAATATTTTAAAGCCTGATAAAAAACAGGGCCAAACTTTTTCACGATCGTTTAAAGCTCAATGGTACGAAAGTCATCAGTGGATATGTGGTAGCTATTTTAAACAAAATTTGTTTTGTTGGCCATGTTTACTTTTGGCAAAAGGCAGAAACAATACTTGGGTGCGTCAGGGATTTTCTGATTTGAAAAATTTATCTGCGGCCATAAAAAAACACGAATCATCGAAAGAACATTTAAGCAGTTATCTTAGTTTAAAGCGGTTAGAAAAAAACAGTAGCACTATACAGGATGCGCTACAATTACAATCTTCTTTGTCTCTTAAATTATATAATGAGGAGGTGAGAAAAAACAGACTTCTAATGAGCTATTTGGTCGATGTTACGTGTCACCTAGCAAAGCAAGAATTATCTTTCAGAGGCCATAATGAAAAAAGCGATTCCGTTAGTGCGGGAAATTTTCGGGAAACTTTTAATCTGTTAATTAAACGTGATAACGAAATACAACAACATTTAAAAAAAATTGGAAATATTTTTTCTGGTTTATCAAAAACTATCCAAAATGATTTGATATCCTGTATTTCCGATTACCTTGCAGATACAATTCATAGGGAGATAAAAGAGTCGTTGTTTTTTGCAGTGCAAGCTGACGATACTACGGATATTTCTGAGAAGTCCCAATGTGCGATTTCAATTCGGTACGTTAATAAATACGGTGAAATCAAAGAAAGTTTCTTGGGTTTTCATGACGTTAGCGAAGACAGAACAGCGGACGCAATGTATGGATTAATTGTTACAGTCATAGGCAATTTCGATTATAAAACAAAATTAGTTGGGCAATGCTACGATGGTGCTAGTGTGATGGCAGGTTCATTGAATGGTTTGCAAAAAAAAGTTAAAGATGATGCTCCTTTTGCTTTGTTTACGCATTGTAGTGCGCACAGATTGAATTTGGTTTTACAAACTGGTTCAAAAAATATAAAAAATTGCCGAATTTTTTTCGCAAGTGCGTCCTCGATTCCCGGATTTTTTCATCAGTCTGCAAAACGGACATTTACTTTAGATTCGACGATAGGAAAGAGGATTTCTTCCAGTTCAGACACCAGGTGGGCTTCCCGTTCTAAAATCATTCAAATCTTGCACTCTGAATGGGAAGGCCTAAAATTAGTTTTTTCTAAAATTATTGACGACCAATCATCATCGGCTGAGTCAATAAACGGGGCCAAGGGATATCTTAAATTTATGAACGATTTAGAATTTTCGTTTCTTACCGCTGTGTATAAACATATTTTTGACATAACTGACCCCCTTTTCAACATTCTACAGAAAAAATCATTGGACATCACCTATTGTAAAAAGCAAATATTTATGGCAAGAGATCGTATCAAGTTATTGAGAAATGAGACAATGTTTAATACAATATTTGAACAAACAAGGATTTTTAATAATAGGGACTCAGGGCAATTGTCAAAAAGAATTAAGTTATCGGACACCATTAAAGGCGATGAGCAAAGTTCTTTACGCATTTTATTTTATGAGATAATTGACAATATTGTGACTCAAATAGAAGTTAGGTTTGCAGATATGTCTCAGTTATTATATTTTTCTTTAGCGGATTCCTCAAAATTCGAAGAATATAGCAAAAATTTTCCGCTTGAATTTGTGACGAATGTGACCAACTTTTATAAAAATTTCTTTGACAAACAAAAATTAATTAATGAGCTTACTGTAATATATCTCGATGAACAATTTGCATTGCTGAGCGTCGAGGCAATTTTAAAACATTTCGTAAAAAATGAACTTCAAGAAATATTTCCTGAAAGTTACAAACTTTTTGCGTTAATTGCTACCATACCTATTACAAGTACCTCAGTGGAAAGACATTTCTCTTGTTTAAAGCGAATAAAAACGTATTCTCGCAATACAATAAAAAATGAACGTTTATCGTCACTTGCGCTAATTTCAATAGAAAAAGAGTTGTTCTGCTCCTTACAGAAGGCTGATAACTTTACGGATGTCATAATAAGTAAATTCGCCCTTTTAAAAGATAGGCGGATAAATTTAATTTATAAAACTTAGTTGTCAGCTAAGTGTGTACGCGGCTTAACGTTTTCTTATAACGTCATTATTCTTGAAATTATTGTGGTTGTCGCCTACCCTAGCCTAAACACCACGAGCCGCCACTGGCTCGTAGCAATACCTACTAAACACCGAGGCCTACCAGCTGAAATTAAAATGCAGTCGCCTCCCTAAGAAAAGCATTAAAGCATAGACCAATGCAGTTTTGCTTATGTCGTATCCTGACAACTGGCCATTAGACGTACTGGCCGACAAACACTTGCTAACCGAACACAAAACAGTGTGAAACATGATGTCGTTGTTCGTGAATTAGAGTAAAGAAAGTAGTTTTGTCTCTAATTTTGGTGAAAATTTAATTAAATTTATTAGTTTTTGTATGTTTAAATTCAGGTAAACATGCCGTTTAAGTGTTGTGCGGGGTAATTACAAAACTGGACCAAAAGTTCACGTGTTTAGTTTCCCGAAAGACAGTGATTTGCAAAAAAATGGCTTGATTTAGTGCCCAATAAAAACACTAAAGTGTGTGAGCTACATTTTTTAAAAGGTAGTATAATTTGGGATGTTTCATCCGAGAACAGGTAAAATTATTTCAGTACATTTAAAAAAATCCCGAATAAATGAAAATTCTGTACCAACGGTTTCCCAAACTGCTCTAATTATTTGTCAAAAAACGTTCTTGACCGCAAGGGTGGTTTTCGGTAAAGGATACAGATAAAATAACTTTATTTAAACTTGGATATACTCCTGGTCCACTAATAACTTGGACAATTGTTATAAATAGCGATTCAAAATTAAAAACATTTTTATATGGTCAATCTGTTTGTGTTTCAATAACAAATTTAAAATCATCATTTTTATGTAGCAGTTTGGATGAAGTGGAAAGTTTAATTGACACAATTGACAATATGATAATGTCAGTACCCATAAATCTTGATAGTGACATTCCTGTTCCTAGTGAAACTCCCACAGAAACTCCCAATTCAGATAAAGTTAAGTCTGACAATGAAAACATAAGAAAAAATTTAAATTTCGAGGCTGATATTCTTTTAAACCTAAGAGGTTCTGACGAACTCACTCAAAATCTAAAATTTCTCTCAGAACGGTTAACTTTGTTAAGTATTTCAAAAAAAAGGTATCGATATTCACCAAGCACCATTGTGTTATGTTCAATTTTGCTTACAATAAGCCCTCATTGCAATAAATATTTGTGAAGTCATGCTCCTATTATCTTGCCTCATCCTAACACAGTAAAATCTATTTGTAATAGATTTTTAACAGATCCTCATACCGATGAAAGACATTTTTTTTAACCTATGCTCGTAACATTTTTGAATATTTAACAGATAAAGAAAAATATGTTACATTACTTTTTGATGAAACTCACATCGAACCCTATTTGGATTACAAGGCAGGCAATACCGTAGGAACATCAGTAAATAATAAAGATACCTTAGCATCATCTGCAGTAGCATTTATGATCACTAGTCCTTGCTGAAGCCTTACAGAAGTCATTCATATATTTCCTCTAACTAAACGTAATTCAGAAATATTATATAATTTTATCAAGATCACTCAGTATAGTATTCTCAGATTCTATTGACCCAGTAGAACCCTTCTTTTACCTTTTTGACACTGTTCATTTACTGAAATATCTTTAACAACTGCCTTAATTCAAAACCTGACCAAACATTTTCTTATCCCGATTTTGAGGCAGGCCAAAAAAAATGTGTTTTCTTTTCTGTGATCAAAAACCTATACGAACTAGAACAAGACAAAATATTGAAACATGGTTACTTATTTCCATCATCTCTTGAAAGACAAAATGTAAAATTAATCCCTTTATTATAGAGGCTCTAAAAGGTTTTGTTAAAAATTTGTGACATTCACAAGATACCGCAGACTTTATTAGTTTTATATTGACATGGTGGAAAATTGTAAACGTAAAAACTCCCCTTGAGGGAAAACATTTGTTAAATAAATATCAAGAACCTTTTACCAAATAAATACTAACAGCCCCCAATGATGATCCTAAATTTTGTTGCTAAAAATGCAAAATTGGCTAGATACTTGGAGTCCAACTAATTTTACAAATATACTGACCCGACAAACCCACACTGAATTAAACCATACCATTCATGGGCTTCTTGAAGTTACTGAATACTGTTTAACTGAGCTTAATATGAATTATATCTTACTGGGCAAATTTCAAACAAACCCATTGGAAGGGCGTTTTGGGAAATATAGGCAATTAGCTGGTGGTCATTTTCATATCTCAGTTCGACAGCTATATGAATCACAAAAAAGAGTTAGAATTCAGTCTATGTTATCTATAAAAAATCTAGACATTATGGGGACATTAATAGAAATCAGTTCTTCGAACCTCCTGAATGTGAAACACAGTCATTAGATACCAATTTAAATTCTGAACACGTTAATAATTTATTATCTAAAATCATAGTTACAGAGTCTAGCACCGAAGCTATACAGTCATATACTATACATATTGTTTTTGAAAAAATTAGTTGTACTTTTTGCAAAAAACTTAACTCTCAGCGAACCTTGTGTTGTAGAGGATTCTTATAATTTAATTAATTCCTTAAGTCGAGGTGCTCTTTTCTATACTCGAGAACGGGTAGTAAATGTAGTTTCAACCATATACCGGGTGTCCGGGAAAATGTGGGAGATCTCTCGGACTCAGATAGAACATTAAAAAATAAGATGACAAGTTCCCATAAATTTTTTTCCTAGCGGCCCTCCCTAGGGAGATACGGCCCCCTAAAGAACCCCACTGGAAATCGGTTTTTCTAGAATAACTTTTAAACGACTCAATATAATTTAACGAAAATTTAATATGATAGACAGTAGTAAGGACCTCTCAAAATACTCCCTTAAAACATAATTAGCTTGTTTAGTTTACCAGGGACGGACTAGATTGTACATTTTAACGCTCAAATTTTTAACACCCTGTATGATAAGGAGTTAAAAAAAAATAAATTTGGATACCTTGAACATTAAGCTAAAGAAAAGGTGCTCTTGTTCATTGTCGATAAAATGAACCGTTTTCGAGAAAAAAAATAATAAAAGTATTAATGTTTTATTATTGTTTATTTATCAGTATTAAAGAATGCACTTTTTTACAAACGTTACTATGGTACGAAATAAATAATCTCGCATTGACGTGTGCATTTGAAATCTTCTTGACACGTTGATCTTTTTGTACCTACTTCGATATTAATTTATTAAATTTTGAATACCTTGGTAAATTTAATTCGATAATGGGATACACATTTAGTGAGTATGCAGATATGCATCTTATGTACGGACTTGCATCTTGCAATGCTTATGAAGCAAGAAGGTTGTATGGAGAAAGATATCCTAATCGCAATATTCCAAATGAGAAAACATTTCAGCGAATTGACCAACGTCTAGAGAAACTGGTGGGCAATTCTCAATTAATAAGGTAACATTATTGACGTTCATTAATTATTTTTAGGAAGTTTTGGGAAAAGGAGTACTGATGCTGGTGTGAGGAGAACAGTACGTACGGTGCAATTGGAGGAAGATATTTTGGATACTGTAGCTGATACTCCCTCAATAAGCACTCGAATATTAGCCGCGCAGCTTCATGTGTCAAAAAGTACAGTTGCTGAAGTACTTAAAGAACAGTTGTTATACCCTTATCATCTGCAAAAAGTGCATCAACTACTTCCTGAAGATTTTCCTCGAAGAATCCAGTTCGCAAACTGGTTGTTAGATCAACAACGAACAAACCCAAACTTCATTAGCATTATTCTTTTTACCGATGAAGCAGGATTTACCAAAGATGGTATTGTAAATTTACATAACTCGCATGTATGGGCTGATGAAAACCCTCATGCCACTGTCGTTCATCATCATCAACATCAGTTTCAATCCATTAATGTTTGGGCAGGAATAATCGGCAATTTTTTCATTGGACCATGCGTATTACCGGCACGATTGAATGGTGAACTTTATTTAGAGTTCCTTCAGAACGCTTTTCTAGATTCAATAGAGCATTTGCCACTTGAAACCCGCCAAAGGATGCATTTTATGCATGATGGAGCCCCACCCCATTTTAGCGTTGCTGTACGGGACCACCTAAATAACGTCTATGGAAACCGTTGGATAGGCAGAGGAGGTCCCATTGCCTGGCCTCCACGGTCTCCCGACCTAACGCCAATGGATTTCTACCTGTGGGGTCATCTCAAAACCTTGGTGTATTCCTCTCCGGTTGCTACTAGGGAGGAACTTTTACAGAGAATCACGTTTCATTGCGATATGATAAGGAACAATGCTGGGTTGTTGTGGCGAGTACAGCAGTCCTCTATTCGTCGTGCCCGCGAGTGCATCACAAATCACGGAGCACATGTTGAACCCACTTATGAAGTTTTTAATTGACTTTTTTCTATTTAGCGTATTAGGTTGTTCAGGATCAAAACATATTTAATACTCCCAAAGTTGTATTCTTTTATTATTTTTTTTTCTCGAAAACGGTTCATTTTATCGACAATGAACAAGAGCACCTTTTCTTTAGCTTAATGTTCAAGGTATCCAAATTTATTTTTTTTAACTCCTTATCATACAGGGTGTTAAAAATTTGAGCGTTAAAATGTACAATCTAGTCCGTCCCTGGTAAACTAAACAAGCTAATTATGTTTTAAGGGAAGCATTTTGAGAGGTCCTTACTACTGTTTATCATATTAAATTTTCGTTAAATTATATTGAGTCGTTTAAAAGTTATTCTAGAAAAACCGATTTCCAGTGGGGTCCTTTAGGGGGCCGTATCTCCGTAGGGAGGGCCGCTAGGAAAAAAATTTATGGGAACTTGTCATCTTATTTTTTAATGTTCTATCTGAGTCCGAGAGATCTCCCACATTTTCCCGGACACCCTGTATATTATATTTAAAAAGCTAATTGATGAATTTGAAGATACGTTTTTGGATATTTACAACAAAAAATCTTTTCTTTGTGAGTTGTTTTTAAGTTATTTTAATAAAAATGCACTTTTAACTCCTTTTGAAAGTTGTAAAATCCACCTAAAAATTAATGTTCCAAAAATCTTTTTTGATAGCATTTCAAATTCATTTCTTAATAATTATTGCTCTAAACATAATCATAATTTATTAAACAAAAACAAAAAAGGAAACTACAGACTTTTAATAAATTAGTAGTTTTTGTATTTCTAGGAAGTATCATCAGTACAATCTTTTTCAGAATTTAGCAAATAACAACCTATTATGTTCTTAATCATATAGACTCACCACAGCACAGGCATATACCACTTACCCAAGCTTGAAACAATACCCGATTTTGACAAGTTAAAATAATAAGCTATTGTATTTTTGATCATAAGGACTCGCCATAGGCATATATTACTTACCCAAACTTGAAACCGTACCAGATTTTGACAATATAAAATAATGAGCTATTATATTCTTGATCATATGGACTCACCATAGGCCTATACTACTTACCTGGACTTGACACCTTACCAGATTTTGACAAATAACTCGGCTTTGACAACTTACTAATTGGCTGAAATAGGACAATTAGTAAGCAAAAAATCATACCGACATCTGTTTCAAATTTTGCGTTACCGAGTCCCACACTGTTCTGGAGTGCCATGTGCAGAATAGTTCATGCTTAAATGCATTCCTCATCGTGTAACAAAAAAAAAACGAGTAATCGCTTAAGAGTCGCCTTTGGCATTTTAATTTTATAGTGAAACCGAATAAATTTGACAGATTCAAAAAGTCATAAAATAAACCCTATAAAGTGATGTTTATTTGCTGAAATAAAAAAAATGCTGATTTAAATATGTAACTGTAAATAACCCGTACCTTCTAATGAAGGTATTGAAATAACATAGGCCTAAATTTGATGACGTCACGCGTAAGCACGTAGGCCTCGTTGTTTAGTAGGTATTGCTCGTAGGCACACCTTGTTTTCTTCCCACCGTGGTTTTTCGATCATTTTAGTTGAAATGACAGATGAAAATAATTTTCACTTCATCATTATAACTTTTTCTCCTCTAAAAAGTGATGAGGTTAGTTTTTCAATCCGACGTTTCGGATTCGGGCGACCATCATCATTTTTTATAATTTAAATAGGGACCTGGATTTTTTATTTCACTTTCGATATCTTTTATAACCTTCAATTAATATTTTCGTCAATCCTTAATTAGGAAAATTCCAGAGAAAATCGGAATTTCCATTTTTGAGTTGCTATTTTTCGAACTTGAAAATAATTTCCAGCGATTTTTATTTGCCCATTTACCTATAAATATTTGAGGGGCTGAGTTCCAAAACTAGTTTTATCCAAAGTCATGAATTTTCAGTAAACGCCAAAAACGAACTGCAATTAAATTAATCGCTATAGTTTATTAGTTTTTGCTCTTTTAGGTAGTAAATGCGTTACTTAGTTATTTCACAAAAGGAAAAATAAATTCATCTACCAATTTTTCGTTTATTTACCAGAAATAAATGGATAAGGATAGTTTTGTTGCAAATTAATGGATAAGAGCATTTATGAAACAAACAACATTGGATTAAAACACTTTTGGAAATAAAAAAAGCATCTCTATAAACAAACTTGTTTATTTTAAACTTTTGTAGTTTTATTGAACATTATTAGAACTTAAACATGTTGTAAGAAGAAGACCAATTAATTAACAAATTAAAGTTAGAAAGAAAATTATCAAACTAAAGTTAGAAAAAGTTGAAGAATCATACGGTAAGTTCATCAGCTTCTGTTGAAATATCCTAAATTTCTTCTATTTCAACTTGCACATCATCGGGTACCGGTTTGGAAAGAAAGTCCTTGTACAAATCCAATTCTTAGGTCCTTCCAGTTTTCTCCGAAATGCTGTTTAAGTAGTTTATTGATATCCTGCAGTTTTTCACTTTCAATTGGCACTTACCTTTTTTGAGAAAGGTTTTAAAGACGCCCAAATTACTTCTGTAAGTTGTTTCCCGTTTAAGCAGGATAGAAGTTTTGGTTTTGATCAGCTTCATTCTCTTTGCAGGCGCAAACTGGAAATGTAATTGGCCTGGAGTTTTAACATTATTGGCTACGCAAGATTTAAAGTCAGATACAGGAACATCCTTACCAAGCATTCTTACTTGTCCATACTTGGAGAAAATATTAATGTATTCCTGAGGATCAATTATGGTGTCTTTGCGTTTGAGCTCTTTTTCTATTAGCCCGAACACTCTATCTGGCGGTATATACAAATGGCCCACAATGGGAAATATGAACTCAAGGGACTGTATATTTGCAGGAGATTTTTCTTGAAGCCATTTTGCCAACATACCAATCACTGTAATATTTTTATTCTGGCCTTGGCAGCCGTCTGAAAAAAATCTCTATGTTGTTATATCCGTGTAAATTTTTACTGCAAGGGAAATGATAGACAATTGAAGAGATTTCGTTCGAATTCTTTCAAACGCTGATTTTCTGACCAAGTAAAAATATTTACGGTTTCTTTGTTCTGTACATTCTTTGAATGTCCTTCACATATAGTCATGTTATACTGGTATAACTGCCGAGAATAATAAGCAATTTGATCGGGGACTTTGGGTAAACCAAGATTTTTCTGGCAGTCAATGCCTTCATTTTGTGAGACTTTGCTGACGTGTATAGTGAGATTCGACACACTTTAGGGATTGGATAAATTTTTTTACTTCATTTCCCTTTTTAGAATATTTTACTGATCTCGTATCGCCTCCGCGGTTTTCTTTAGCAATTTGTCCAGTCAAGTGATGTTGCTTACAAATATTTTGCACTCTAAACTTAGAAACTCCAAGAATATCTTGAAATGTTTTTCCGCAAACCTGTACTAGACCTAGCGATCTTGATTTTATGTAATAAGTTATAGTTATACCCTTTTTGGGACCTTCTGCTGCGCCGGGGCGTCTACGTTTAGGGTTTCATTGAGCCGTATATTTCAATATAAAGTTATCTTGGGAAATTTTGTCTTCATTAGAATAAAAAGATTGATGGAAGCGCCTTATATCTTGCATAGGTACATCGTTGCATTTCAACAGTTTCTTCTTATGATTACATGTGGGTTTTTTTGGCAATCGTTTTGGTTTCCTCCTAAAATCCAAATGCCAAATGAATCAATGATAGGTATATGAGACCAATATAGACTTACCTTTCAAGCTTAGCTTTTTCCTTTTGCCAAGAACTTTTGTCCCGTGTTTTTCGTCTACCTTTTCCTTCATATAATGCCACCGTTTCGTTATTATTCATTTTACACAAAAAACTACTGAAATATAATATTATTGTTGTTTATCACTAAATGTTTACTACTAACGATATGCACGGTTTGCGGCTAGAGCAAGGACTAAAAACGTTCAAAACAATCTAATAAAAAAGGGGATAGTAGGGATAGGATGAGTTATGGCATAAAAAATATACTGAATATTATCCAAGGCTGCCAACGCTAGAGTTTGATTATTTTACCACCAAAACTCCAATAATGGATAAGGCGAGTTTTGGAACTCAGTCCCTCATTTATATGTTATGCTATAAATATGATAGATATACAGTGTGTATCAGCCAAATGGAATAAATTCGATAATAAATAAATGGGGGCGTGTTCGGAAAAACGCTTGGACCCGTCTATTGGTATTTTTAGTTGCTCATTTTCTCCAATAAAAATTTTTTATACAGGGTGTGTCCTGTAACAGTGGTCAATGCCAACTTTCTTATTTCAAATGCAACACCCCGGATATTATTTAATTTTTGGATTCTTTAGGAGATTCTAAACATATTTTATGTTCAATGTCCTATACCTATCTTCAACTATTTCGGCAATATTAAGTGTTTTCAAATTTATTGCAAAAATTAAGATGTATAAACAAAAGTAAAAAGTTAATTTAGGAACTGTTGAATATGCTCGCCGCGAACGTCTTGGCAAATTCCTAATCTTAAATAGAAATTTCTTCTAACGTTATTTAGCATCTCAGGCGTGACCGATCTAATCGCAAGCGTTATTCGTCTTCTTAAGTCAGCTAAGTCGAGGGGTTTAGTTTTGTATACAACATTTTTAATATGTCCCCATAAGAAAAAGTCTAATGGCGTCAGATCAGGGGATCGCGCTGGCCATTCTATCGATCCTCGTCTCCCTATCCACCGATTGGGAAATATTCCGTTGAGGTACTGCCGGACATTAATTTGGTAATGGGGCGGTGCTCCATCTTACTGAAACCATATCATATTCGCTGGAACTTGTGGGTTTGCTGGATCCGGATACAAATTTGTCAAAGTTGGCACGACATTATTTTGGAGCAGTGCTAAATAATTATCGCCATTCAAATTGCCGTCAATGAAAAAGGGGCCTATGATATGATCCCTAACAATTCCTGCCCAAACATTAACCTTTTCAGGATATTGAGTATGTTCTTCGCTGCTCCAGTGAGGATTTTCCCTAGACCAATAGCGGCAATTTTGACGATTTACATGACCGTGAAGTGTAAAGGTGCACTCATCCGAAAACAAAACATGTTCTAATTGAATAACATTGTTATCTAACATAGCCATCATTTGTTTACAAAAATAAGTTCTCCTATCATAATCGTCTTCCATGAGCTCCTGAGTTGGTATCACTTTATAGGGATGCATTTTATTTTCTTTTAATGTTCGAATAATCGACGAATGGCTAATATCGAACATTGCGGCGGCTTGTCGACTAGAAATATGTGGGTTTTCCTCAAACTCAAGCATAATATCCAATTTAGTATCCTCATTTATTGAATTGGCAGCTGCTTTTTTTATCTGCCTCACTTGTCCAAGCTCGCGAAACTGCTTTTCTATTTTACTAATTGTCCCTTGGGATATATGCGGCAAATTTAAAATTTTTCATGAAATAAGCGAGCAACTTCCACTTGTGTTCGTGTGTTATCTCCATAACCAATCATTTGTAGAATTGTTATTTTATGCATTTCTGTTAAATTAACCATTTTTCTGATATTAGGTATTATGCAGTTAACGAAATTCAAAAGACTATGACACTGACACTGACACTGACAACTACTGTCTTGCAAAGAGAAAGGCCAGGCATTTTACACAAAAGTAAACAAAACTTAAAAGTAAACAAAACTGGCTCTTTTTGTTCCATATCAATAAAAAGGAACGCTAAAATGGTTTTTGCTTACATGCTTAATATGAAGACCTAAATGGTAAGTAAGTATTGAGTGTGTTGTAGCGAATTTTTGTAATCAAATAAATAGTTCAGTAACCAGAGCCACTTTCATGAATAATAATAAATTCGAAATAAATAAAATAAAAATAAATTTGAAAACACTTAATATTGCCGAAATAGTTGAAGATAGGTATAGGACATTGAACATAAAATATGTTTAGAATCTCCTAAAGTATCCAAAAATTAAATAATATCCGGGGTGTTGTATTTGAAATAAGAAAGTTGGCATTGACCACTGTTACAGGGCACACCCTGTATAAAAAGTTTTTATTGGAGAAAATGAGCAACTAAAAATACCAATCGACGGGTCCAAGCGTTTTTCCGAACACGCCCCCATTTATTTATTATCGAATTTATTCCATTTGGCTGATACACACTGTATGGTTTACTAAATGCGCTAAATTCATAATGGAGAAGTTACAGGTAAAGGAAGTTTACCCATTTTTTGTTTTTTTCTTTTCATTAAAAACAAAACCGTAGCACGTAAAATCATATGACTCATGGCATAAGACGTATCGCCCTCTTGCCTACCATACGTTAGCTATATCATTTCCCCTTGCGAATATCAAAATGCGAATCCAGCTTAAATTAATTTAATTCCGGTAGAGATAAATTTTCCTGGGAGGAATTCCATATACTTAAATTATGCACAATATCGATTGCCCTCGCTGCCGCTGGTGCACGCTACGATTTTTATCAGCGACGATACTGTTTGATATTTACTTGAGAATGTCACGAAGAGTCTAGTGTGGAACATTAACTCGTGTGACATATTCGACAGCGGCGTTTGTAGATGTACTATCTTGATTAACAAGCAGCAACATACATTCGAAAACGATAAGCTAGACGTTTAGATTTGGAGATAGTTTGGAATTAATTTAGTTATTAACGGTTGCGTTTTGTGAAGTTGTTCACTGAAAATTAAATTCTAGGTTTTAACGATTCAAAACGATAATTATTCTCTGGGTTTTATTACATATTAAATTTCAAAAGAGCACCTTTTTGTTTTGTTGTATTGAATTTATAATTCCTAGAGCCTCATAGCTCAGTGGTAAGTAGGGTACTCTATATTCCATAACTGGAATGTTACCGATTTGTTCGTAACCTGAAACAACGCATTGTTGGGGTATCCCCGTCTCCCTCTCTCTATCTTATGGAGTTAAATGCGGATTTATATATATTTTATGTTAAAATATCATGGTTCTTGTTGTGTCAAAATGGAATCAACTTACGACGTTTCGCCTTCCAATGCACAAGGCATCTTCAGGATCTTTTCTTCTGGAGATCGAAATACTGAATTTGCTCGGAGAAGGGGAGGCACAACTTACCTGTCCGTCTGTAACTACTGAACGGTCCTTTCTTTTTAAATAAACCTTACAAGATATATGCAGATCAGATAGAACTACATTCTAAGTTATCCTCAGGTATACAGGGTGCATCAAAATACGTGGCATATTATAGATACATTTTTTTAAAAGGATTACACTGTATTTTATTGTATATTTGAATTCCCCGATAAAATTAACTTTAAATTTTAATTAATATAGAATTAAAGGTTGTCTATACGTAATGAAGGCATAACTACACTTACTAAAAAAAACAGATTATTAAAAACCTATTGAATTTACATATAACTACAAAACCCTAAGTTGCAATTAAAAGTGTAATTTATTAAAATTCATATTTTTACATTTTGAACACATACATAAATTTATTTAAAAAGTGCCTAGAAAGTAGTTTTTGTCTTAAAAAAAATAGTTTAAAAGAGGTCGAAATTAATCACAATACGGGTAATAATTCTATGAAATTGAAAAAAACGAAAAAAAAAAAAAAAAAAATTGAAAAACGCGAAAGTTTGAAGTCGCTTTTATCAAAAATAATAAGAAAAAGGACAGAATTCAGGAGACAAAGTCTAATTTATGAAAATAAGAAAGATATATAACGGTCTGAAAAAAATAATTTGTACGCCCATGAAGTAAAATTAACATTGGGAAAACCAAAATTTTATTTACTTTTTTTTCAAAACGTCTTTGGAGAGGCCAAAACGATTAAAAGAATAGTCTTTTTAATAAGAATGTTTAATTTTGGGAGAAAAATGTTGAAAAAAATGCGTATTATAAGAAATTAAAAAAAATTAAAAAAACAAACAAATCAGATATGAAAATTTTGAAAAATTAGTTTTTTTCCTAAGAACCCATTTATTAAGAAAATACATATAAAATTAAAATACTTACAGATTTGCAAATTTTCACTCTTGACAAAGTTTATGTAAAAAAAACTACTTTTATCTTATCCCTCGTATATACCAGACCAAAGTAACCCTTAAAATACGCAAACCACAAAAATGTTAACAAAACATAAGCCTACAAAATGTAGAAAACCGTTTGTAAACATACCATTGTATTTACAAGTTATAGCCCTTTAAATTACATATATATATATATATATATATATAAATATCAAGTACTTTCTTGGGATTAGGTTCGCGGATTGAAACAAAAAAACTTTAATTGACGTTTCGCCTGTCCATTTCAGGCTTTTTCAAAATATTTATTTCTGCACATCTACAAATTAAATACAGAAAGTGTATATATGCAAGTTAAAAAATAAAAACAATTAGGTATAATGGCACGCATTAGAATTATTAAAACATTTAGTTAAAATACTACAGTACATACCTTGAGAAAGATGTTATTTTGCCTTGCTTGGCGGTGTGGAGGTAAGTGATACACTGGTTAAAGAATTCTATTGTTTTTTTTATATATATATCATTTAAGGTATCAAAGGGTTCCCAATAATATAATAATAATATAATAATACAATATATATCATTTAGGTTTTTTGATTATATTTACAAAAAAAAAATCAAAAAAAACTAAATGATATATATATAAAAAAAAACAATCATCCACTTTTTTTAGGCAAAAAGCAATATCATTTGTTTTTATTTGATATATATTAAAAACATTGTCCGAGAATGGAATTATTTCTGAAAATATGTTCAACAAATAATAATTAAAATTAAAATCTCGTTTCAAACAGTCCAAAAACCCCCTCGAACCATTTATTGCTTCATTAGTTTCTATTATATTCTCAAATAGTTCAATCAGTGATTCACGATTTTCAGATACTGTTAACACAAATCTTCCATTATAGTTCCACCTAGTAGGAGCTACTTTGGGCAATCGTTTGTGGACGATGGAGTCCAAAGATGTGTACGTTGTGTTGACTTGGAAAAAAAGCAGCCATGCCACTTAATGCAACGAAAAATACTCTACACTCTTTAATGATTGATGGACTGAAAACTAAATTTAAGTTATGAGCAAAACAATGGACAAACACAGCACTTGGGAAAGTTTTTCAAACTTTAACTAGCAGACCCACTAATTGCCCTGCCATCACTGCAGCTCCATCATAGCTTTGAACAACTAATTTTTTCTCTCCATTAATTTCTTTAGTAACGTTATAAACTACGGTATATAATGCATCTGCTGTACGATTTTTCGACACATTCTTAAAACCTAAAAATCGCTCTTGAATACTTCCGTCTATTTTAACGTAGCGTATTACTATAGATAATTGGTTAAAATTAGTGATATCAGTTATTTCGTCCAAAACAATAGCAATGAACGGTGCCTCGCCAATCTCCTGCTTAATTCTTTTTAGAATAATGGTTGCAACAGCGGAAATTAAATCATTCTGGATTCGGTTCGACGTTCCGCGAAAAACGCTAGTCTGCTCTAAATGATTTTTTTAAGCAATCATCATATTTAGCCATTAAACTAAGTAAATCTTGAAAATTTCCTATATTTGAAGAAACTGTTGTTTCCTCATGACCTCTAAATCCCAATTCGTGCTGTCCGAGAAAACAAACAACATCGATAAGTCTTCTTAATATTTGCCTATTTTTATCGACTAGTTCATTGTGTTGGCGGTGACTAATTTTCAACTGTTTATTAAGGGCTTGTTCAATTCTGGTTTTCCCGAAGACTTTTTCTTTTATGACGACCTGCAAAAGCGCCTTGGACATAATGTGTCTTTTTACAGCTTTATGGAAATTGTTTAAATCGGAAAAACCAGTTCTATTCCAGAGACCTTTTTCATTTTCAAAAAGTAAACATGCACAACAAAATAATTTACTTATATTTTCACACCCTGTAAGCCATTTAAATTGTTCGTATTGTTTTTGCCGATAAAAATGTCTAATACAGTTTTTCATTTTTGTGTTTAAATTTTTCATAGGCGATTTTGCCTTTCCTTTGGAAATTATTTGAAGCTTATCAGCGAAGTTTAATGTTGAAAATCCCTTAATTATTAAGACACACATTCACACACACTCTTCTTACTAAATTCTCCAACATTTTCAACGTTATTACCGACAGCCGAAGTTGACGGTATTTGTATATCCACGTCCGTATTATTGTCTTCCATATCGCACCATGCACGACGCGACGTACGTATGATACAACACACGGATAGCCGTTCAAATAAACAACCTACTCTAACGATAGCTTCCGCCACCACTTAAAGCAAGCGACTGAAATGCAAAAATTGCAAATAGCCGGTGGAAAGTTCAATAACCTCTGGCTCGATTCACAGGAACATTATTCCTTTCCAAACGGAAGGAGTATATGCCATTTCTTATTCCTGAGTTGATGTCTATATTGGAGTAACTGGACAATCCATATCGACTAGGCTTAAGGAACATGAACGATGTATCAGAAATAAACAAGTTTTAAACACCAAAATTCTACTGGACAAAAAAAACTAAAGTTCTTGCACCGGTTTCGGGATTCTATAAACGCAAAATTAGAGAATCTATTGAAATTTATAAGCATCCTAACACGTCGACTAGGTCTCTCCAAGCTCATTCAGAGTTCCGATCTCGTGAAGTAAAGATCCCTGAAGATACCTCGTGCATTCGAAGGCGAAACGTCAGAAAGTGATCCATTTTGGCACGGTCTAATCCCAAGAACCATGATTTCTTAATTAACCACAGCCGTGAAAGCTTGCGTTCTATGTTACTCAATTTTATACTAATATCAATTTATTTTTAAGTAAAGATGCAACTGTTGCTTTGAGGACTAACAACAGCTTTGGTAGATATATCAAATATAATAAGACGAAAATCAAAAACTGGAATAAATTCGGTGTTTACAAATTAAATCGTGGAACCTGTTCAAAACTTCATATTCGACAAATCAACAGAACTTAAAAGAAAAGAACTAATGATCATACATTTAGTTACAGAAAGAGTAAAGATAATTCCAATTACTCTAAACACTTATTTCCGGAAAACCTTGTGATGAGAACTTTACATGTAGAACAAAAAAATAAAACTTAATTTACTAGAAAGGAAATATTTTATTACTAAATATTCCAGACAATTACCATTTTAGAAACTTTGTACTACCTGATGAAGCTGAAAGCGCAGAATATTTAAAATTGGTCACAAAATATGCGATTTTAAGAAAGCCAGAAACCCCACATTGTTTTTTTTTAAACTACAAGAAATAAGCTTGCACAGTACAATGCATCGGAATAAACACCTTTGGAAAAATGCCATCAGATATTGCAGGGTATCTGAAGCTCCCAAATCCTGAACTATACTCAGCCTACAATTTCCGACGTTCAGCCGTCACAATACTTACAGATTCCGGAGAAGGAATAACAAATATCAAACGCCTCAGAGGTTGGAAATCTTCAACCGTGGCAGAAGGTTATTTAGAAAGCTCAACAAGTCTTCAAAAGGATCTATCCAATAAAGTATTTAACTTCAATGCCATTCCTTCCACTAGTCACCAACTTTAACCAGTGCAGTCTATCAATCGAACCAAAAAGTTACCCCCTCCGCGACGATTACAATAATAAGTAGTCGTGAAAAAGAACTAGAAAATCCAAACCCAACCTACAAGTCCCCGAGTTCCTCTGATAAAAATCTAGCCTCTGCAATTAATTTACAAAATACTACAAACTGCACGTTTACCATTCATCTTGTTAATAATAATTAATTTGTAATCACAAATGTATTAGACGTAAATAAACGATTATTTTTAACTTTTGGGTTTTCCGCACGCTTGTAGAAAAAATAATGTACCTTACACGTGCGTAAAGTGACTTTCCGCTTTGATTGCGTGCGGAAAAGTAGCACTTTCCGCACTTGTTAGGTACTAATTACTACTATTACTTAGTTAAAAGGAATTTTCATCAAGTAACGGCTAGTTCTGTTCAAAAACAAACAAAATTGGTTAACCCACGTTTTTTCAATCTTAAAATTAAATGTAAAAAAAATTCATTGAAAACAATGAAATTTGACAATAATGTCTACTTTAAAATTATCTTAAAACTAATCAAAAACATTTAAATAAATATGTTTATGATACAAATCTATATTAGGAAATTTAAACGCTAAATTACTAGTAAATATTTTCTTTCTTTTACTCATTCTAAATTTCTATTCCTAAAAAAATATTAAATAATTTTGACGAACCTTATTTTATACGGTTCCTTTTTTCCAGTCGTTCCAATTTGGTAAGATATAGATCATCTCCCGAATTGGGATTCTGTCCCGGGGCTATGGTCTGAATATTACTTTTTTAGTATGTTGACTAAAAAATATATTATGTTCTATCTTTCTAGAACCCCTGGGACTTTTGGGGCATGCTAAAAAGATCTTTACTTTTAGGGCAGAAACCTGAGATATATTGCGGAATTTGAATTTGGCTTTTTACATGCCGGAATATAAATTGAAATTGAATGCTAGTATTTGTCTTTCGGTTGTTGCAGGATCGTATATTAAGATATCGTTTTCTTTGCCCTAAGCCATTTTCTGTGTTTGTCTGAGACTCTTTCATTACAAGTATTTTTTAATTGAAGTTTATGTAATTAAACATAAATAAAGTCATTGTCAAGGAATAATTTGTATCCTAATTTCTGAAAATATTTTATGACTGAAAAATTGTTTCGAAATACTTAACAGTACTTTAAAATCTCTTTTTGGATAATTTGCCTCAAGAAACACAGGCATCTTGCTGGTATTAACTAAATTACTGCACTTATCAAATATCAAATTTGCTTTATGAATGGTTTGATGAAGATGAAGAAGATTTGGTCCTTGGTTATAGCCATCTCGGTCACCTGATTTTACACCGTTCGACTTTCATCTTTGGAACACTCTTAAGGAGATTATATATAAAACTTCAGTTGATACAAAAGAAGATTTAATTGCTCGAGTAAATGAAGCATTTCAAAAACTGCACAGAGGAAGTCCATTCTAAAAAATTCATTGCTTATAATTTTTGATTAATTTTGTTTCACTGGTTTTAACTGTAATTAATTTTTCAAATTTCTATGATATTTACTTTTTATCACTATTTTAATAAACATTATTCTACTGTGATCAATGGACTTAAATCCCTTTTTAATATATTTTTATTCAAATTCAAATTCAAAAATTTTTATTTACCTTATAAGACATACAAATAATTGAAATACAAAATATTAGAAATAAATTGAAACACAAATTATTGGAATGTAAAAATTTAACAAAATATTAGAATATAAAAAACTTAAATGTCATGTTTATAGGCAAACAGGGTCTGCATAGCGATTTTAATAACCGTTGCACAGACTCAGACGCTTTCCGAGTCAGTGTAATGCAGCCCTTAGAAAATTGAAAAATATCAACGAGATTAATAATTTATAACTAATAATGAGCATTAAAACTAATCTTATTATTAAAAAGTGAATATTAAGAATGAAATGTGAGAACAAAAACAAACAAAAACAATATCAATATGTTATAGTTATACAGCGGACACCAGGGGGCTCAGAATGCAGGAAGCATGCGCGGGCGGACACTTGAGAGGACGTGGCTAATATTATAGTTATTATTAGTCAAATTCTATTATTTGTTAAAAACTGGGCGAGTGCAGCAAACAAAAATATAATTAAAAAATATGAATGAAAGAATATATAAAAATCAGTATGAATGAAGAGGTGCTTGTCAATAACTAATCAAATAAATAAGCAATAATAGTATTCATGGAATGCAAAATTTATCGGTTCAAATTAAATTAGGTTACATATTTTTTATATGTGTCTTGAAGCTGCGTAACGGAAGTTGTTTAATATTATTTGATAAATTATTCCACATCTGAACTGCGACGAAGCTGAATGATTTTTGAAATGCTGCTGACCTATGCTGTGTGATCCTAAAAGAATCTAAATATCGAGTACCGTAGTTATGCTCCTGCGTTGTGAATATAGACCTTAAATATGGAGGTTGATTGGTTGTTAATATGCGAAAAATAAATAAGAACATATGATACTCGCGCCTTCTCGCCATTGACAGGATAGAATATCTATTGAGATATGGTGTAATATGGTTTCTAAATGGTATATTATGTGCGAAACGTAGGCATGCATTTTGAAGTTTTTGTATGGAATGTTTAGTGTACCCGCTTAGTGAGTTATGATAGACGACATCGCCATAGTCAAGTAATGCTAACACTAGAGAATCACATAATGAATATTTTGTACCACTAGGTAGATGGCGTTTAAGTTTATACAATTTCCCCAGACGCATATACGCAATACTAAGTTTCTCCTTAATATGAGCCTCAAAATTTAGTTTGTTATCGATAAAAATACCCAAATTCTTAGCTAGAGTTACAATTGGTACGGATAAATCATCTATTTTAACTTGGAAATTAGTTGACACATATTCCAAAAGATTTTTATTAGATCCAAAAAATATGAGGCAAGATTTCGAGGCATTTAACTTTGTTATGATTTTTTGTAAACTTATTTAATTCGCTAAGATCTTCATTGAAGTTTGTTTGTGAAGTAAGTAAAGTATCTATAGGAAAAGACTTGTAGAGTTGAGAATCGTCTGCGAATTGTTGCAGTTCGGAGTGTTTAATTATTCTTTCCATGTCCGCAACATACAAAGAGAACAGCAAAGGCCCTAAGATGGATCCTTGTGGTACGCCTCTTTCGAGAGGAATATAACTGGACTGTTTCTGAACCTGTCCACATTTTATGACCACACAATGAAATCTATTAGTTAGATAAGACTTTAAAAACCCCATTGAATTGTTAGAAAAACCAAAGTAGTGAAGCTTAGCTAGTAGCATCCTATAGTCTAGAGTATCAAGAGCTTTACTGAAATCAAGCGAGCAAAGGCACGTAAACTCTTTTTTATCTTCCTTATGTCTGATTTTATTTACAAGATTACAAAGACAAGTGGTTGTGCTAAATGCCTTTCTAAAACCCGATTGACATTCCGGAATTATATCATATAAACTACAAAATGAAATTATTTGATTATAAATATGTTTTTCCAGCACTTTAGAAATTACAGACAAGATGCTGACAGGCCTTAAATCTTTTAGTTCTTTAGGGTTAGGTTTCATAGGCAGAGGTTTTATAATGGCTTTTTTCCAAAGTTTTGGAAAGACGCCATTTAATATGCAAGTATTAACAATATTCAATAACGGATTTTCACAAAAAGACAGATATAATTTCAAATCTTTAAGTGATCTTCACCAATAGAATTAGTTTTTATGGAATTTATAAATTTATGTAAATCAGACTTATCTAAGAGGATAAAATTAAGTTCAGAAGTCACATTTCGATGAGTGTTTTGCTGATAAAAGGAAACCTGTTCATCGCATGTAGTATTCGATATATTTTTACACTCGGAGAAGTATAAATTAAGTTTACCTACATCAGATAGACTGGGAGGTATTTCAGAATCATTTTTATGGATAAGATTTAACTTTTTGGCAGTAGACCAAAAAAGTTTTCCTGATTTGCTTGACAGACTTTTGAAAAATGCATTCTTTTCCCGAATTATGGCGTGTTTAGTATAATTTCGGAGCTGCCTGTAATACTGTAGGCGGCCTTGCGTTTTATTTTTTAGATATTTTTTATATGCTAAGTCTCTTAGTTTAATTAGTTTTTTAATGTTATTTGTAATCCATGGAGTAAAAGGTTTATTGTATATTTTCTTTGTTTTTATAGGTGCATGTTTGTCTATTAAGTATTTAATTTTGGAATTAAAAATGTCTACTTTTTTGTCTGTGTCATTGGTATAATAAACACTATACTATTCACAGCTAGTATGTGATTCCTACCAATGTTGTAATAATTTCTATCTATACCACATTTGATTTTTGGGCATAATTTAAAATAAATTCAATAAGTAGTTTTTATATTAACATACATTGCTGTCGCGTTGAATCCGTACCAGTTTATCCCTATATCACATTTAGTTTTTCTGCAAAATTTAAAGTCAATTTTTCCTTTAATAAAAAAAACTATATATTTGGCCGCCATTTTGCTCCGCTACCTTGAATTCGTACCACAAATTTACCAGTTTATCTCTATATCCCACTTTCTGCTTGCACAAACTTTTAAATTATTCTAATAAGTAATAAATATTTTAAATGGTCGCTTTTTTTTGCTATTTTATATTAATAACAAAATATTACCAGTTAATTCTTTATAATACTTGATTTTTGTGCAGAATTTGAGGTAAATTGGATAATTAATTTTCACTAGACCGTCATCTTATTCCGGCATATTGGATTTTTATTAAAGTATTACCAGGTCATGCCAATATGACTCTTAGTTTTTGACCAAAATTTGAGGTCATTCTGATAAGTAGTTGACTGACAGAGAGATAACAAAACAGACGGGCGACGAAATTGATAAAACATATTTTTAGGCATCTAGTATCGGTCTTGATGCTTCGAGACCGAGACCGAGACCTACTTAGTCTCGGTATCGGTCTCGAAAAGTCTCGGTGGTCTCGAAATCAAAATTTTAAAAATAATAATTGTTCGCCGAGATGTTATTTGGACAAAAGTACATGGAAGCCTACGTTCGAAACCCAGAGTTTTTCAATTTTAAGAATTTAATGTAAAAAACCCAATGTTGAACATTTTAGTAAAGTAGAAAAAATGTAGGTATATATATATATATATATATATATATATATATATATATATATATATATATATAAATTGTTGAATTGAAATTATGTTGCCAACAGATGGAATCAGTAAATGAAGATATACGGACAATAGTAGGTGTATCAAAATAAATATCACATATCCCTTGGTCTTTGGACATCAACAGGAAGGCCACACATCACTAGAGTTACTTAAACAACCATCCACAGAACAATAATTATATCACATTTCGACAAATGGAATAAGATATATTAAACACAAGATAAGGACACACTGTATAATGCTGCCGAACTCTTGCAAGCAACGTGTTGGGCATTCTAGGGACAGACGTTATAATTCAATAGGTATAAAACGATCGGTAGCCAAATAAAGCACCCTTAGGTATTCTGTAAACCTTGCTATTTTGAACCAAACTTTTATTACTTTGATGCGTATTTACTTTCTTAACCAGGACCGTTCTTAGGGGTCTGCACGTTGTGCTTGCACAAAGGCGGCTATGGTTCATAATACTACTTGTGAATCAACTATTTTTGTTCTTTGGTAAATTAACTATAAATTTTAAAAGTGGAGTAGATTTTAAAAGTAAATTTATTTATTAAACAAATATCTACTTGTTACATTTTTTGCCTGAAAGATCAATCTATAGCCTTTTTTGAGGAAATGTACAGGGATAAGTATTATATTGTGCCTGCGGAATCACCAGTAATATCAAGTTCCTCAAGCGATGATAACTATGACGTCGATTATACATCACTATTTAAAAAAAAAAGTTATTCCGAAAATTGGAGAAAAGAAATAATAGAACATTTGCAATTAAAGCGCGCTCCAAAGGGTACAGATATTTTAGAATGGTGGAAAGCACACGATAAACAATTTTCAAATTTAGCGAAAATGGCGAAAGATCTCTTGTCTACACAGGCGACCTCTGTAGCAGTAGAGCGTTTATTTTCACAAGCAGGGTTAATTAATACAAAGCTAAGAAGCATGTTAAATGAAACTTCAAACAAATGCTTATTATGTATTCATTCATGGTATAAAAGTAACTTGAAAAATGAAATGATAAAATATTAGTTTAAATTTTCTGTAACATTTTTAGGTTTAATATATAGGTTGAAATAGAATCTAAAAATATGCTTATAATGTATGTTTAGAAATTTAAATTTTTACTTTGATATTAGAACAGTTCGTTATTTTTTAAGCGTAATAGTTGAATTAGCTTTATTGATCATCTATTTAAAATCCTAAGCCAAATTCTACTTTGTGTTTTGTTTGTTGAAAATCTTATCCGTATGTATATGTATTATTTTTATTATACACATATAGTTAAAAATTTTATATCGTCCAATATTTTCAGATACAAACAAAAATATTGTTCTATAAAACACGTACATGCTTTAACTAGCAAGCCATCGAAACGATTAAAGAAGAAAATGTTAAGAAACATTTTCACTGACTTTTTCTAACAATTTTTTGTTTATTTTAAGTCGGAAAATTTTTAAACAAAAATCACCACAGTTACTTCGTCTGTCGGAGACTTTACCATATCTATACTATATAAGAATATGATATTGCGATGTTTTTAGTCTATTAGTTATTAATTATTGAACCAAAAAACTAAAAATTTTTGGATTTTAGTTAATTTCAATAATTAAACATACAAACCGGTTATAAATTTATAAAGATCACAATATCAAAATCCTATATAGTATAGTTGTGATAAAGTGTCTCTCTTTGAGAACAGGGTAGCAATTTACGGTTTTCGACATGTGAAGTGGAATTTCGCTACTAGAATTTCCAAATTTGGGAAATTCTCTTTTTATGGTTATTTATATCGTTTTTTAAATGACTATTTCGCTAGTATCATTGTTATAAGAACATATACAATGCTAGTATAATATAATTGATTATAAAAAAAATATTTTTTGCATTAACTAATTTGCCCTCAAACATATATTTTTTGAATTATTTATATTATAATTTACGAACATTAGTTATTTTGCTACTTCACTTTGAGATCGAGACCGATAGTCTCGATAGGTAAGTCTCGGTATCGTCTCGGTCTCGAAAACCAAGTCTCGGTCTCGGTCTTGGAATACTTTTTAGAGTCTCGGTTTCGTTTCGAGACCGAGACCGAGACTAGTCTCGTGGTCTCGCGAACCCCTAACCGAGACTGGGTATATATATTTTTAAATTTTTCTTTATCATGCATTTTATTTAATACCTACCATCCTGGGTAACTAGTATCGTTCCATCACGACAATATCGTCACAGGACTTGTGATATACAGTGTGTTCCATATTAAGGGTGTATGTATTGGGATCTTGGAGACATATAGAAAACAAAGTTAAATGGGAAAAATATGAGATACCTAACTCTACGTTGTTTTTGGCAGACTTATCCTAGCTTTCGCTATTTCGATAAATTTATTAAGTTGCATTTTTGAAAAGCCCTGTAACTCTTTTATTTTCGAAAGTTTTCAAATTCGGTAAAAATTTCTAAGAGCAAAAGTTTTCTGTAGAATTTAATTGTACACTCAGATTTTGTCCCAACTTTGTAGTGTCATGGCGCTATTAATCTTGAGTTTTTTATTATGGTAAGCACCATCTACCAATTTTTACATTTACATTGATTTTCTAAGAGCTTTGCAGTGATCTAAAGTAGTAATTTATCCTTTAAATTGAAAAATTAATTATTGCTTTGACATGAAACGTATTTTTAATTTAGTGGTCTACTTTGTTCTAAACAAAACAAGCAAGTTAGAGAAATCTGTCAAGTATTCTCAACGTAAAAGTTATTTGATTAGGTTAGTAAGAAAATGTTATTTTGAAAATAACTGTTAATTAAAAATAATTCGCAATTCCTCATCAAAATGTTACTAAGCTATTCTAATGAAGAGAGGTTAGATACGCCGGAGGCCTACGTAACCAGGGGCGTGCGGTGAAATTTTAAGAAAGGGAAGCAATATTTAGAAACTAACCTATTTGTAATGTAATTATTTGTTCACGATCATTTTCTGCAAATTCGTCAATAAAAACGCCGATGCTCCACATATTTTGGAGAAGTTTATTTTGTCTTGACAACAGCGATGTATGCCCTGTTTTTATACGTTTAAGTGTTGAAAAATTGCGTTCTACTGATGAACTTGTGGCAGGTATTGTCAATACTAATTCACTCAATTTCGACACTGGTGTAGGCATCTTCCCGCTTTTTGTCTTTTAAAAATTGCATTAGTTCCTTAGCGTTATTTTGCGCTAATGTCATCGGCTTCGTAAATCACTTTTAATTCATATTGCAGTAACACTCCGTCGAAGAACTGGCCATAAATGAAGAAGAAGATATTTAAACGCATCTCTAAAGCTTTTCCTTTAAATGCATTAAAATTGCATAGCTCGAGGAATTCGAAATCATTTAAACTGTTCAATCTATAGAAAAATACTTACACTCTTTAATGTGATTAATGGACTGGAATAAAACTAAATTTTACTTATGAGCAAACAATTGGACAAACACAGCACTTGGGAAAGTTTTCTGAACTTTTAGCTTGCAGACCTTCTAATTGTCCTGCCATTACTGGCAGCTCCATCATAGCTTTGAGCAACTAATTTTTCTCCCTATTACTTTCTTTAGTAACGTTATAAACTACGGTATATAATGCATTCAAGCTGTACGATTTTCGGCCACATTCTTAAAACCTAAAAATCGCTCTTGAATACTTCCGTCTGTTTTGGAATGTAGTATATTACTGTAGATAATTGGCTAAAATTAGTGATATCAGTTGTTTCGTCCAGAACAATAGCAATGAACCGCGCCTCTCCAATCTCCTGCTTAATTCTTTTTAGAATAATGGTTGCAACAGCGGAAATTAAATCATTCTGGATTCGATTCGACGTTCCGCGAAAAACGCTAGACTGGTACTCTGATTTTTTTAAGCAATCATCATATTTAGCCATTAAACTAAGTAAATCTTGAAAATTTCATTTTAAGAAACCCTTGTTTCGTCATGACCTCTAAACCCCAATTCGTGCTGTCCGAGAAAACAAACAACATCGATAAGTCTTCTTAATATTTGCCTATTTTTATCGACTAGTTCATTGTGTTGGCGGTGACTAATTTTCAACTGTTTATTAAGGGCGTGTTCAACTCTGGTTTTGTCGAAGACTTTTTCTATTATGACGGCCTGTAAATGCGCTTTGATACAATGTGCTCCACAGCTTTATGGAAATTAGCGAATTGGAAAACTAGTTTTATCTTCAAGAGACCTTTCATTTTCAAAAGTAAACATTACTAACAAAATAATTTATTTATATTTTTACACCCTCCCGTTAGTCATTTCCAATTGTTCGTATTGTTTTTTCCGGATAAAAATGTCTAATACAGTTTTCTTACTTTTGTTATTAAATTTTTCATAGGCGGTTTTGCCTTCCCTTTGGAAATTATTTTCAAGTTTATCTGCGAAGTTTAATGTTGAAAAAATCCATTTATTATTAAGACAATACATCACCTATCTCACACACACACTTCTTACTAAATTCTACATTTTCAACGTTATTATCGGCAGCCGAATTGACGGTATTTGCATATCCACGTCCGCATTGTCTTCCATATTGCACCATGCACGACGCGACGTACGTGTCAC
>JAUTXW010002360.1:0-44335 GCA_030620095.1 Kuschelorhynchus macadamiae | reverse complement strand
TACTTGGTTCGGTTGGTGTTGCTTTTAGGTAAAAAAGTATGTTAAAAAATATACCTGATGAAATAAGAATTTACTTTTAAAATTGTCCTGTGTCTTTTAATTACATGGACGACAAGATTTTTCTAACACAGGCCAGATCATTATTATTTCCACAATGGAAATACCCTCCCAATAATAAAAAAATATTCGGAAAGCCCTAAAAGATACCATTTTTTAATAGCCTAATTAGAACCTTTTATATTGACAGGTAAACAATTTTATTATGGGGCGGCTAAAATGGGTCCATTTTACAACGGAAAAATTACCTAGACTGGATTGTTTACAACATTAGACATAAAATAAACGTTAAACATAACTCTTCTGTTGAGTTTCGAATTGATTGGTTCTCTGTGTATCGATAAGCAAGTGTATGAAAAGCCTACTTTAAATATTTTGGTGTGTTAATTGGGGATCAAGATAAGCGGTGGGCTCCTCATGTGTGCTGTGTTAGTTGTAGTGTATCATTGGTGCAGTGGATGAAGGGAAAGAGAAAAAGTATACTTGTTATTTTTGCCTGACAAAGACTGAAGTTTATTCCAAAAAGGGAAAGCACAATATAGAATATCCAAATTTGCAAACTGCCATACGGCCTGTTCCCCATAATGCAAATTTGCCAGTGCCGATTGCGCCTTTAAATTGGCAAGCTATTGATTTGGGAGATAACGCATCATCAGGCAGCTCAGAAGAACAGTGCATCGATCCCACTTTTAACACAGGTCGAGTTCCGGCGAGCCATATTTGATTGTTCAAAGTGAATTAAATAATTTAGTATGTGATTTGGGGTTATCCAAGCAACAGTCAGAACTTTTGGATTCCCGTCTTAAGGAATGGAACCTATTGGCCAAAGAAACAAAAATTACGAATTTCAGAAAAGGAAATGCTATGAATGCTATAATTCTACAGTATGGAAAATTCGTTGTGCGCGTGTCCTGATGTAGACAGTTTAATGCAGGAACTTGATATTGAACATTCCCCCCGTGAGTGGCGCTTATTCATAAACTCATCTAAATATAGCTTAAAAGCTGTGTTAATGCATAATGGAAATTTAAAACCCTCTATACCAGTTGCCCATTCAGTTGCAATGAAAGAAAATTATGAAAATATGAGCACGATTTTGGATTAAATAAACTACAATAGGTATAAATGGCAGATATGTGGAGACTTAAAAGTTATAGCGATTTTAGTGGGACTTCAGGGAGGATTTACAAAATATTGCTGTTTTCTTTATTTATGGGACAGTCGTGCAATAAATCAGCACTATCTAACAAAAATTTGGCCAGAAAGAAGCGAATTTCAACCGGGATCTCAAAATGTTAAATTTATACCTCTTGTTGATCCCAAAAATGTCCTTTTGCCTCCTCTTCACATTAAACTTGGGCTGATGACAAAGGTTGTGAAGGCTTCGAATAAAGATGGTAATGGATTTAAATACCTAAGACAAGTCTTTCCCCAGTTAAGTGATGCCAAATTAAAAGAAGGCATTTTTATTGGGTTACAAATCAGAAAATTGCTGGACGATGTCAATTTTACGGAAAAGCTTACCAGGCAGAAACTTAGAGCATGGAATTCATTTGTTAATGTAGTAAGAGGCAACAATATGGATGAAAATTATGAACTCTAAGATGCCTATAAAGCGCTTTGTGCAAGAATATCATTAAAAATTCACTTCCTCCATTCCCATCTGTCATTTTTTCCTATAAATTTGGGAGCTATTAGTGACGAGCAGGGTGAAAGGTTTATTTAATTGTAGTGTTTTAAGTTACTATTTTTCTCATTTGCTTTTGTCTTATGGTATGTTTAATAGGCGAAAACTGTAAACATAGTCAATAAACAAGGTTAAGAATTTTCTGAAATCATTTTTCGATATGGTTCTACAACTCTAACAAGAAAACCCTACGTGCTACAACTTTCTATTTGTCATTTTCGTATTTGGATAGGTCCATTCTATTAGATTATGCTATTCTGATATCTGTTACAACAAAAAATTTTTTTTGTCGGTCAGTGTTATCAAACTGTCTTTAGAAAAACTTTTGGAAGTTATCACCCCCTTTCATAAGTGTGCTGAAAACCTTGTATAATAGTGACATGCACAACTTTCTCTTGCAGCACTCTTACTAAAAGTAAAATTGAGTTTTTTAAAAGCTCCTTCAGAAAAAAATACACCGAATCATCTTGAATTCTTAAAAAAATGGTTGTTTAAGCTATATCCTGGATAACTCTGTGATCAATTTTTTTGTTGTTTTTGTCCCTTTACAAGAAATTTCCATTATTTTTATTAACTACTGTGTATTATGCAACTTGTCAAATTAAGCAGCATCATAAGTTTATTTATCACAAACACAATATATTAGAATTTACTTGTCGTTTGTCCTAATTAACCACAACAGTTTTAGCTAGCTAATGCAAAAACTGACTAAAGTGTGTACATTTCTATTAGAAATATAAAATATAGATTAGTATCACATGGTTGTTAATTTTAATAATTCCACTGGTCAGCTTAGAATTTTAAAGCCTTGAAGAAATTGTAGAAGCCCTTCTCTTTGGTTAGTCCTTTTGCCGTGGTTTTAAGCAACACACATTTTCATTACCTAGAAAATTCTTAAATTAATTTTACCAGTCACAAACACCTGTATTCACTAAAGAGGTTTAAATTTAGACCAGGTCTAACTTGACAGCTATAGGTTTAAGATGACATTTTTAACAATTGAACAAATAATTTTTCTAAATGTCACAATTACAAACATAAGCGAAACAACTGGTGAACTAAGAGTTTTAAGTACCACAGCAACTAGACCTGGTCTAACTCTTAAACCTTTTTAGTAAATATGGGGGTTAAAGTCTATCCAAATTCAAGAAAGAGTACATACGTATAAACAAAAGTTATTGAGAGTGTAACTTGAATTCGTGGGTTATGGGACTTTAGATCTTATTGCAGTCCCATAACCCACGAATTCAAGTTACACTTATTCATTAGGGACACGAAATGCCTATCCAAAGTTATTGAGAGTGCAATATGCTTTCAAAAGTTTGCTGAAAACTTATATCATAATCGACCACCTTTATTTAATGGCATATTGGAAGCACAAATAACTTTTGTTTACACGCACTATATCTTGAATTTGAATAGACTTTAGTTCTATATGCAGTCAAACAAAACACTTATTTGCAAATTTTAAGGGAAATTTTATAGTGTTTATCCAAAGTTTTAATGGACACGTTTTATTCTTAATAAGTTGGTGTAGGTTTTACAAAATATATCTAGTGTCTATTTAAATGTTAGCACCATAAATTTAACTAGCTGTCTGGCAGATCTTCTGTCTTTTCTGTTAGATGGCGCGATGAGTTTCCAGTGGAATTACAAAAATACGGGGCGCATTCACCACATAGTCCAGAAATGTTATTGAAGAGAAACATATTGGCTTTATAGAAAAAATATGCAATAAAACAATACAAAAAATAGTGTTGAAAGGTCTTGGTAACCAAATGATCATTTCAAAAAAAAATCATGTAAATTAGTGCAGTACAACTCCCTCACGAACTTGCTGAAAACTGGCTTAGTGTTTTAAATTTATAGATTAAATAAATTATTTTTTTTTAGATCATGCTATAATATTCAGCGGTAGTAAACCAGTACCACTAGAAACTAAAGTGGTATATGTAGAAGATATAAAATTAGAAAATGATTCCCAACAACTGTAAGTATTTAATGTATAGCTGAATTTCAAAGAACCTATAGTTGAGTATATGTGAATACCGATTACTGATTATCTTAACAAAACAAATTTAAGATAAAAATTATCTGATAATAATTCTTTTTTATCCTTTAGTTGTTTAATTGTAAACTCAAATAAAAAAAATTACTGTTTATTAATTATTAATTAACAAAGCTGACATGGATTATTAGAACTGCAGGTAATACTAAAAAGGCACTTTCTAGAAAAAAATTTGGAACTAGTAAAAAAAAAGAATTATTTTAGATAAAAGTCAAAATATAAAACTAACATATCTTCTTAGAAAAAAAAACTTTTTAAATATAGTTAAACTAGTGAATTAAAAGATCAGAAAGAGTAATTTTCTTTTTTAAACTGGAAATATAACAGCAACATTTTACTTAGGATAATAATCCTGGAGCTCACAAGCAAAATGTTTATTTGTGGCTGTGCATCTGATAAAACTGATTCCTGATTAATAAATCAATGAAATATTTATTAGTGTCATTGTACAATTATTATGCACTTACATGAATTATTATAATAATCTCCATCCAAACATTAATCATTAATCATATTATATGAGAAAAAATCTGTACACATCTAAACACAAAGCTTAACATAACATAAAAGATCCAACAATAATAAACATAATAAATCTGACAAAAGTAATTATCAAGAACAAGTAATTTAAATACAATAAAATGATACAATGAATAAAATTAAACCATCAGTAAACCAATAATAAGATATTAAAAATAACACCAAATATATATATACAAATATAAAAATATCACAATAATCAAATCTTTAGTTTATTTATTTAGTTATGAATCTGTACTCCACAGAGATCTCTTCAAATTGATTTAAATGTGTCCAAAATTGCTTGTATATATTTCATCTCGAGAATAAAAGACATGTTGTTCAAGGTAAGCTGCACTTAAATTGTGAGGGAAGCAAAACCCTAATTAAAGAATTTGATATTGTAGTAAAAAGTCACATTATGGGATCAGATAACCTGCAGATATTCATGGGTACAATTCTGAAAAAGTGATATGCCATATTAAAGAATCAAATAAATGATTATTTTGATAGTCATAACCTTTTTAACAAATGCCAATTCCGAAAAGGAAAAGTGTACCTCTCTTGCCATTAATAGTTTAACAACAACAATTGTAAAATAATTTGAGCAGAAACAGTTCTGTGTAGCAAAGATATGATTTAGCTAAAGCATTTGGCTGTGTCTCAATAGTACAAAGACAAAATCTATGATTTTCACTCCCATTAGGGTCATCCAAAACAGATCCCTACTTATAAGACATAAAACCGCTTCTATAATGCAACATGGGTCTGTTAACTTTTTGAGCATTGCCATTGACCAGCACCTTTGATGGAATGCCAAATTGAGAGTGCAGCAAACTGTCATTGAAAAACTTTGCCGTCTTACAGTTGAGAGATTTTGTGGATGCGGGAACTATCAGGATTTTCTAACATGCTGCAATATAATGAAATGAATATTTTTACGATGGAGTGGCCTGACTTTTTAGGTGACGAGAGGCTCTGAGACGCTTTATCTACTCAGTGGTCGCTTGAGTCAGGTGTAGGAGGGACCTGAAATACATTATATTAAGATATTCAACCATCTACCCCCCTAACTGACAGGAACCCGCAGTTATTGTTCATTCAAACAAAAACTCAAGTTCATACTGACTGAGCACCCATTTTGTAATATAACTGAATTTTTTTATTTGAATTTTAATTCTGTTTAGATGTTTAAGAGTAAATATGAATTACAATTGTATATTATTTAAGAATTTTTTAAGGTTTTAAGCTCAATACAATTCTTTATGACAACTTAGATATAAGAAACTATTTTGACAATTCTGATACATGTCTACATGTCTATAGAAATAAACCATTTGAATTTGAATATATTAGTAAATAAATTTAAAAAATATAATTTATGGTTTCGCTAGATAGATTTAAGATTGCCACTCAAATGAACAATCGGTACCGCTAGGTGGATCAACACCAGGTTCGTCAATAAAGTCATAATAGAAACATGATGGCTGATACAAATGAGTGCAGGTGCAACAACTTATAGAAAAGATTCATCGTGTAAGGTAAAATATAAGGTTCCATTTTTCAATATTCAGAGATATTATACAAATTTGTTTTTCGGCCAATTGATGTAGATCCATTTATTACTCATTTTTGTCAAGTGAATTGAATTAACCCTGTACGGCTCCTAGATTTGCATACTCTAGGTGCTCTCTGTGGAGTCAGTGCTATAGTAATTGAGGGGGAAGTTGCAGGAAATGTAGTTTATATATAAACTGATCCCTGTTGTCTGACATACACCTTAAATATCAGACTTGGATGTATGAATTTTAGAAATTTATTCACACAGCAACTGACTCCACGTCTGATATTGTGGCTTTTAATATAATTAACCCATAGTCTTTAAAGTTAAATTAAATACGAGTCTACATACACACCATTTCTTGCAACTTCTGACTCAAGTCATAGCGTAAAAATCTATGGACAATATCAGAATATCATATGTAATTAGCATCTATCAGTGTATCAGATACGCAGCCATGAATACTTAACCTTACAAGTGGGGCTTCAAGATTATAATGGCAATTAAGTATTTATCTATACATGCATGCTCTAAATTTTGTGAGCATTACAAAATAGAGTAGAAATAAAAACTGTTATTTATATTTATATCTAGGCCCATAATGAATGTGGACTTTTTTTGCCTATTTAATCAACGAAATTTTGATTTGATTTGTGTGAATATAAATGATGATGCAATGGAACAACTATGTATGTTCTTTTCTTATTGTTTCATTTTAGATTTAAAGTTAGTTACATTTTTTTTATAAGTAAATATATCTTTTCTTATTTTACATTTATTGAAACATATATTAATAGATAATAATAATTAACTTGATTGAGAGATTGACTACGAAGACCCTCAGAATTAAATTTAAGATATTAAAATAAATTTATATTAATAACAGCACGTTCATAATTATTAATAAAAAATTAAGGAGATACAATATTTTGATATGTTCCTAATAGATTTTTCTATTTATTATAATCTTTTTTAGAGTCTTGATTTGGACTGGAAGTGGCTATTTATACACAACAAATACTAAGGTATTGCGTGGCTTGCCTTCAAAGAGTCTCAGTATTTTAGAAGAAACCCTTAACTGTAGTGTTATTCCAGTGGACCTAGATAGCTGGGAACAGTTGAACGACTTTGAGAAGATACCTTATTTAATGCAGAAGATTAAAGAGAAGTTAAACCTAGATATAAATGTATTAGAAAGTACTATATAACAATAAATATTTTAAAGTTGTTTTTTTTTAACTGTAAGAGGGCTCTCTACAGCCACATCAACCACGTTGTTTTAATCCTGCTTGGTAACTTTCTCCATTCAGGGGCATCTCATCTTCCAATACATATTTATCCTTTGTTTCCTGAATTGACCATGTACAGTTAGAATACTTCTTACAAATCCCAGGTTTCTCATCTACTTTGCTCAATATGTCAATGCCTTGGGAACAAAAGTTTATCTTTCATTAAGAGGTCTCAACAAAATGATCAAGGCTTTTATGTTTAGAGTTTAGACCTAATATGCCTACCTGAATAAAAAAAATGTGACTTCTAATCTTGGGATACATTTGATTATATAGTGGTTAGGAATATTTTTAGAAAAGAAAAAACAATATATAACCCCACAAAAAAGATTCATAGAGTTGGAATTTCATAAATAAATAATAATAATTCAGGGTGTGATTCTTTAACTAATTTAAGTATACTTTAACTAAGTTAAGTATAAAAATTTATATATGTCCAAAAAACACACATTTTTAAGATACAGGATAACAAAGTTAAATTATTTTATAGGTTTCTCAGTTTTTATTCTACGTTTTTAAAGACAATTTTGTAGAATATATAACAGTATGATTGATTTTTGAAAATAACAATAGACTGATAATTTTTACATGGTCAACCCTTTTTAACATCACAACTTTTTTATTTATGTCAAATTAGAGCAAAAAAGCCCAATAAGAAGCATTTTACTTATTTATTTCAATAGGCTAATGTCCAATTTTAATACAAAATAATACAAAAAAAAGGCTACTGAAACACTATGAACCTAATTGAGAAACTCAAAAATTACAAGTTAGGAACAATATAGGTACATATTATAGCATAATAACGATAATAAATAGAAAAATCTAAATAAAATATTTAACCTCTCCCCTGAAACCATAGTTGGTTCTATTGGGGGGCCCAAAAAATGCTCTGACGGTTCTGAGCATGGAGTCCTAATTTGCTGAGCAATCTAGGGCAAAATTAATTAGTAAGAAGAAAGTAAATCTCTGTGCAGACGATGAGTCTCCAACACTGCAAGATTTAAAGAGGTTTCTATATTTCTATAGTTAATTGGTTCTTCAAGATTCTGTTTGAATGAGACATATCTCAGAAATGGATGTTGTACCTTTTCAATCGAATGAATGTTAACACCAAAATATATCGGACACAAAAAAGTATTTTCCAGATATTGTCGTACTTACAAGGGAATAACAAATGAGCTTGATGAACCCAATACCTACATAGCCTTTTAAGTTATTGATGAGATGTGTTAAATGTAACATAGTTGAGGATCAATTGTTACACCAAGAACTTCAATTTGCGAAGTAGACCTGATTGGAGTGTTGTTGGCAAAATAGAGTTGAAGTTAGGTGGATATATGCTATGATTGTAATAGAATTTGGTAACATTCAGGTCCATTCCCATTATTTGCACACCATATCACAACTCATACTGAAGTTTAGTCCAGTCATCAGCTGCTTCCCCTTCAAAAACTTCAAATTGTCTGCATAAAGTCAGAAAGACTATGAGGAAAATAACTTTTGATATGAATTATATATAGGTTAAAGAAAAGGGATCCAATGTGCCAGTATAAAAATAAAATTTTTCAAAAAATTGGGAATTAGTGACCTAGTGTTAAGAAATCATGGTTCTTCTGAATTCAGTGTTCAGATCTCGTGGAGTAAAGATCGCTGAAGATGCCTCGTGCAATCGAAGGCGAACCGTCGGATAGTAATTCTAATTTGACACGGTCTAATCCCAAGAACCATGATTTCTTAATTGACCAAAGCCGTAAAAGCTTCCGTTCTATGACCTAGTGTTATTACATTTTCGAAAAATATGCTGCAAACAGATCAACAATTCAAAAACGTCTTTAGATCCTTGTAAAAAAATTTATTTATTTGAAGTTATTTACGAATTCATACCATTTGGAATGTTTAGCGTTTCTGAAGGGCCACTTGTCTGATGTGTGCATTGGCTATGCCCTTACATTAAAACAAAAAAAAGTTTTACTTAGTGATTATTCAGTGAAATAAGCATATTCACTACAGCACTGCCTTTTCAGAATTTTACATTCAGCTCTAATTTTGGTGATTTAATTTTATGTGATCACCAGTGGCGGCTCGTCAGGGTAGGCCTCTGAGGCCGCGCCTCACCCCCAAAATAAAGGAAAAGAGAATTTTTTTATGTAACTTTTTATCTATTACCAATTAGAAATATACTTTTTAACAGTTTTACAACATAATAACATTAAAAAAAAAAAAAATATAATCCAATAATAAATATTTTAGAAAATAAATTCTAACCACATCAAAAATCCGACCGTAATCCGTGCAAACCCATTCCTAAAGAAAGTGCTCTCGAATGAGGCGAAATAATTTTAGCTTGGAAAGTTTCGACTTCTGACCTATTTATCAACGGCCGGTGCCGATGCCGGCGAGTCACCTGATTACGACAGAGCGGGATGGCGATTGCCGATGCACGCGTTTTCTATTGCATTCTTGAGGCGATAAATCTGTAGCTTGGATATGCTTTTATTGGTTATTTAAATCACATGACTAGCGAAATATTCTAACGGCTTCTATTTACGTGGTGCGTGCGGCTGAGAAAGAAATAGGAAATAGATTGCGATAATCGCTGATTGAGGGCGTTCTGTCTTTTAAGGTGAATAAATACGCGTGAATAAGTTTTTGTTTTGTTTTGATTTGGTAAGTTGGACCGTTCCATTTTTTGTATTTGCTTTTTGCTTTTGAAATGAATCCTATTCACGACATTATTGCTTCATTAAAAACGCCTTTTTTAAAGAAGCGAAACTGAAAAGAAACAGATATTAGGTAGCCGTCAGACGCCGAAAATTTAAGCAATATTTAACGATAAGAGGCAAGGTAAAAAATATTCAAGAACTTTTCAAATATCTTGGTACGAAACTTATAGGTGGCTATGCGGAAGTATTTATAAAGAAAGCTTATATTGTTGGCCTTGTATTTTATTAGGTTGCGTCAAAAATAATTGGAGTTCAAGGGGCGGATATTCAGATTTAAAAAATGTTTCACGAGCAGTAAAATCGCATGAAAGTTCAAGAGAGCATATTAAAAATTCGGCAGCACTTACAAGACTGGAGCAAAATAGGGCGACTATTGCGGATGCACTACAAGAAAATGCAAGTCTTAATAAAATTGTTTATAATGAAAATGTTCGAAAAAACCGTTTATTATTAAATTATTTAATTGATGTTACTATTACTTTGGGTAAACAGGACTTGGCATTTCGAGGTCATAATGAAACAACAGATTCTTTTAACCGTGGCAATTTTAAGGAAATATTTGCATGCTTAATAAAAAGAAATGCCGAACTTACTGAACATTGTGCTAAATTTAGTAATATTTTTACGGGACAATCTAAGACTATACAAAATGAACTAATTGGTTGCATACATGACTATATTCAAGAATATATAAAAAAAGAAATCAATGACACCGATTGTTGTTTTTTTGGCGTAATTGCGGATGATAGTACTGATATAACAGAAAAATCACAGTGTTCGATAACAGTTAGGTATGTGACCAAATCTTTAAAAGAAAGATTTTTAAGATTTTTTGACGTTAGCGAAAGAACAGCAGAGAGCCTTTTTCATTTAATACAAAACAGCTTAGAGCCTTATGACTTTAAAAATAAATTGGTCGCGCAGTGTTACGATGGGGCTAGTGTTATGGCAGGTGAAATAAATGGGCTGTAAACAAAAGTTAGATCTATTGCTCCTTTAGCTATGTTTACTCATTGTTGCGCCCACAGATTAAATCTAGTTTTACAACAAACAAAACTGATTACCCAAAGTCGTATATTTTTTGCCACTTTATTAGGAATACCAAATTATTTCCACCAATCACCAAAACGGTCTTTTGTGCTTAATCAGATAGTAGGTAAAAGAATTCCGCGAGCTGTAGAAACGCGATGGTATACACGGTCTAAAATTTTAAACTTAGTGGCTAATGAATGGGACAATTTAATTATAGTATTTGAAACTATTATTAATGACTTAAGTTCTGGAACACAATCTAATAATGGTGCAAAAGGATTTCTAAAGCATTTTAATGATTTCGAATTTTGCCTTTTAACGCATATTTATAAACAAATTTTTAGTTGCACTGATTTACTGTTTCAAATATTACAGTTAAAGCATTTAGATATAAATTACTGCATTTCGCAAATAAACCTTGCCAAGCAACGAATTATTGAATTTAGAAACGGGACCATTTCTAAGAACTTTTCAATATTGCTAAAAAAGCCACTATTCTGCCAACTAACACACGTCGAGGGCAATGTTCTAGCGACTTTGATATTTTTACTAAATATAAAATATTATATTTCGAAATAATAGATTGTATAATTCTTCAATTAGGGATGCGGTTTGAAAATTTAAATAATTTAAATTTTTTTGCTTTAGTCGATTGCATATTCGGAATATGTTAAATGCTTTCCAGACGACTTATTAAATAATTTATTAAAAAATTATCCAAACATTTTTGACAGAGATAGATTAAAGAATGAGCTTTCTGTATTGTATAGGGATGAACAATTTTCAAATTTAGATGTCGAAAAAAGTCTAGCTTTGTTATTTAAAGATTTTAAAGCAATTTTTGCGGAAGCATATAAGCTTTTTAATTTAGTTTTACCTATTCCCGCAACAAGTGTATCGGCCGGACGAAATTTTTCATGTCTTCAATGGATCAAAACCTACCTAAGAAACACAATGACACAAGAACGGCTTTCGGGTTTAGCAATGATGTCATAGAGCAGGAATTACTGTCAGAACTTAGTGAAGACCAAAACTTTTACGACCAAATTATAGATAAATTTGCAACCTTAAAAGACAGACGTATAGATTTAATGTACAAAAAGTAGTTTTTTTATCTTATTTCATACAACTATTTATTTTAAGTTTTAAGAAACTAAATTATGTTTTTATTATCGCAATCACCGCTATATTTTCGTGATAGGTGTACATATTTTACTTGTTTTGTTTACTTTTTATTTACTTTTTTTAGAGTTTATTTTTTTAGTTTTTAATGGTTTAGTAGGGCTATTGGCGATGACCTCCATTAAAAAAAAAAAAAATGGTCAACGCGTCGCAGAATAATACCTCATGGGTGACGTGGAAATTTATTCACATTTAAACAAAATTAACCTCATGTAGCCTCACCCTTCAATATACTCACGAGCCGCCACTGGTGATCACTGTATAATTTGTTGCCAGAAAATGTAAGTGCTTTTTATTTTAGATATATCAACATTTAAAGGTTTTTGCCACACATCAAAAAAATTCCTATAGAATGAATAATTTAATGAAGCTACCAAGTAAGCTTAGTACATCACATAAAAAAAGGATATGCCCCAAAAAAATATCACCCAGTTGAATATTCCGAATGCCATTGATACTGTTTTCTAGATCCTACGAAAGGTAAATACATACCAATTTTAATTCAATTATCTTGTACATTGGAACGAAAATTAAAAAAACTTCAACACCTAATATCTTGACAAATGAGTTTTTTTGGTGGATAAGTATATAATATAAACTTTTAGATTTAAAATCAAACCAAAAACTACATACTGAGTTAATAGAATTCACTTATGAAACACACTGTATACATTCTGTAAAGGGTAGAGTGGCTCATTACAGCCAGTAGGCTCCATTGGGAGAATATCACCCTATTAGACTAACTATGGGCTAAACTAGCAAAGAGAGACACAATTATACTCTTGCAGCACCCAATGATGTCAAAAATGTCATTGGCAGTACCCCATTTCCAATTATAATATTAATCATGTGAAACTAGGACCACCTTCAATAAAGGAAGTATATTCTTTTCTATGGTTGAACATCAGTTTTCCTACACGGAATGTTGCTAATTCACTAGAAAGGTGCAAAAAGATAATATCAAGAGTGAAAATAACTCAAGACACTCGATTACAAGACAATGAAGAAAAAAACCTTGTTGAAAATGTGTTTGATAACCAAATTTAGATTAGGAATGATTCATAAACATGCTTTCAATTTATCTAGGTATATCACAACTTGACACTAATTTTATTGGAGTAAATCACCAAAAAAATTATACAAATCCTATAAACCTTTATTATTATAATTAGTTTGGTGCCAACTTACTTTAGGATTTCAATGCAGCTAATCTACTCTGCATTTCTTCAAGTTCAGTTTCATCTTCTTCCTCAGCCCCAGGACCCTCGGCTTCTTTAACTTTTTCAGCTGGTTCAGTTGGGGGAAGAGGTGCTTCTCCAATTTTACCTTCTGTTATTTCAAAGAGCACTTTGTCAATTTCTGTTTGTGCTGCTTCCTCCATTTCCTCAGTGTCTTCAATATCTTCAAAGGTTTCATCAAGCAGATCCTCAATAATACCAGCTTTCAACATTTCTTTTGACATCTCTTGCATTGTACGTGCCACCTCAGGCACTCGTATAAGAGACTGCATTGCTTGCATAACTTCAGTCGACTTTTGTAGGGAGCCTGCGATTCGAAGAGTTGCCAGCTGGTTTTTCATTTGTAACATAACCGAGTTAAGGTGCGCCTTGGAAGTATAAATTTTGTTAATTGCTTTTCTGGCCCTAAGTATTTCTTTTGCTAATATTGTGCACGTATCCTTATCACTTTTTTTAGCCGCCTCTTTTAAAGACCTTTTAACTTTTTCTTCTTCCCTTTTTATAGAATTTATTTGACGGTCTAACTGGTACCCTTCCTTCCTAAGTTTGTGATTCCATTCCGTCACTAAATCCTTTGGATTTCGTTCTGGCGATTTCCCGAACAAACCCATGTTGAGTTTTCAATCAAAAATCAATCGTCCCAATTTATATCTCTGCGTCACTAGTTGTGTGTAATAAATCTCCCTATTTAGACATTATTCATCAAATTTCCTTATTCGACAGCGTTTTGATTTTATTGGATTTAATTGTCACCTAAACGTCAAAACAAAAATTACTTCATCATAGAGTAACTATTGTTCGACAAACGTGATTTAAGTTTAGAGAGGGAAGAACCTTATTCATTTTTATTCTGAAATATTTTTTACTGGAACTACTTTGGCCGATCTAAATGGTTATTTTGCAAAACTGAAGCGTTTAAATAAATATTTTACATTGTGGTACCGTTTAGCACCTTAAAAATCTTTCTTGTACTTAAAACTCCCAAAATATCATAACATTAAGCAGTCTGAACAATTGGGAGTCGTCCGAGATATTAGTTTTTAGTGTAGACGTATCAAATACGTGACGTCACGGCTACGGAGTAACTAATCATTTAAACGCTAACAATCTCCTTACATATTTTCAATGTCAAAAAACTGTCAACGTCAAAACTTGGGTTTTGTTTACATCAACATTACTATGACATCCAAAACTTGTCAATATTATTATTAAATCCTAAGAATTTCTGGAAGTCTTTAATCTAGAGATTGAATATGTCTTCAAACGATAAAGGTAGTATGTCATCGTACGGTAGATCTAGATATTATCACGTACATTATCTGCAGGAAAAGATGACTCCAAGAATGATAAAGGTAGCAAGAAAGAAAATGAAACTAATCAGCAAACTAGGGAGCAAAGTCATTCTTCTGATATTGATTCAACAGCTGGTCTAAGTTTAGCAGGATTACAAAGGTATTTAACAGAAAAATTAGGTTTTCTGGGTTTAGACGATGATGCAGCGGAATCAAGTGAAATAAAGGTACTTATTAACATACTTAACCTTAAAATTACAATGTGACCCTGAACTTTTGATCACATAAACACACTGCAAGATTAAAATAATAATATATGCACTATGTTTTCGATATTTAATAGAAGTTGGTTGACAAATAAGCTCAAGCACAAAAACGTTGCTGGATTGTTATGCAGTTTTCGATTTTTTCAGATCTTGGATGATGTTAGTTTAGAAGGAATTATCGAATATGTGAATAAAAAGCGTTGCAAAAACATCATTACCATGGCAGGAGCAGGAATCTCGACTTGTAAGTTTTAAAATGAATACTGTGCAGTAAACTGAAAATGTCAGAATATTTTAACAGAAATAAATTTTAGACTTAAAAACACTTTTTACACCATTTTTCAGCTGCTGGAATACCCGATTTTCGTTCAGCTGGTACTGGACTGTATCATAATCTGCAAAAATACAACCTACCACATCCACAAGCAATTTTTGAACTAGATTTCTTCCAAGAAAACCCAAAACCTTTTTTCGTTCTTGCCAAGGAACTTTATCCAGGGACATTTAAACCCACTGTGTGTCATTATTTTATCAGAATGCTGCATGACAAAGGCATGCTTTTGAGGCATTACACCCAAAATATAGACACACTTGAGAGAGTAGCAGGAATACCAGAAGAAAAGCTAGTGGAGGCACATGGGACTTTTTATACTGGCCACTGTCTAGAGTGTAGGGCTAAATACACATTGGAGTGGATGAAAGGTAATAATTGTGTTATATTTTGTAATTTTTTGAATTTTTAGTTATAATATTGAAATGATTTTGTGCAGTGCTCTGTCCTTAATAATGTCCTTCCTATCTACATCAATGCACAACACTGACATTGGACTACTCCAATATCTGTACCTACTTGCACTTATCATTTTGATATTGATTGTTAACCACCTCTCTTTCCCTGGAGTGACCATAAAGTTTGTCAGTTGTACCACTGTTGCCATATCTGTGGAGCTGAAGCCCAGAAAAGAGGACATGATGTCTGCTGAAAACTGAATGAATGGTGTTTTGTAATAAGATAATAAATATCCCAAGGTGGATCCACGTAGAGCCAACAACAACATTTCTAGAAACAATCTTGGATTTTCAACTATCATGGGAATCCCACTTGGATTATGTTAGTGCAAGTCTTGGAACAATTTTACTTCACTTTACCCCAAGTTAAATCAAACAGTACTACAATCAACCCTAATAACATGATAATATAATCTTGGGGGTCAATAACATGATAATATAATCCTGTGGGGTCAAGCAGTCAATGTAAGTAAGGTCTTTATGGGTCATAAAAATTGACCAGGCTGATATTTAAATGAAACCAATAGAAATCTGCAAAAAAATTTTTAGACATATAAAAAGTGTGCAACATATGTTTTTAAATATAGAAGGGAATTCCCAGATCCCGTGATAACCAAAACTACTCTACACAATATTCTGCTAATCTAATCTAGACATGTGTTGTGATATCACAACACTGTATAACAATTCACCATATTATGCTTATATCAGAATCTATAATATGATACCAGAAGAAATCAACAAGAAAGTTTCAATCATCAGTTATTTGGAAAGAATCTAAAAACGATTTTGGATGAAAGGACATTCTATTGCCTCAAAGACTTTTTGAGCTTGAGGCCATAGTGGACAGTAATTGAAGAATTTTTCATAGTTTATAATTTTTTTCTGAGCCTAAGTGTCTTTTTTTACTGTCTATTCTTAGCATTATTTTTTATTTGTAAATTTGTATGTAGTGTTTTCTTTTTATACTTATAATTAAAGATATGTCACTTCCTATATTGTAATTTACTTAAGTTAAATTATAATATTTAATGTTGTGATGAACCTTATATCATGGTTGTAATCAATAGTGAATGAACTGAGTTTGAAGTGTAATTGTAGATAAATAAATAATAATATTTTTTGATTGCAGAAAGAATTTTCAAAGATGAAATTCCTATTTGTGAACATTGTCCAGGGCTTGTCAAGCCAGACATAGTATTCTTTGGAGAAAACTTACCAGATAAATTTCATGATTCAATGGAGAGGGATTTTGGAAAATGTGATTTACTCATTATCCTAGGATCTTCATTAGTTGTCCATCCATTTGCTGGACTTATTGACTTGTAAGAATTATTACTTATTCATTCACTCACATTTTGTATTATAAGCATGTATTTTTATTACTAGGTATCCAAAAAGTGACTTAGCCAACTGCTATATGCTATTGTTGTGACAAATCATTGACATGAGAGGTTATGATAATTCACTTTTTCGATCTTTTATATTTATTATATTTTATGTTTTTTCTATATTATTTTGCAATTGGCTTTGTCAACAAGATACCCACTAATCTTTGAAAATAAAGCATATTTTGAATTTGAAAACAAGAAATATTTTATCAATAGTAATTTTAAATTTAAAATGCATAACTGCCAATTTATCAACAATTATGGATATTATTTCGTTATAGGAACAAACTGTGGTGCATTAGATGATTTCGTAAATCAAAAGTTAACATTTTTGTTGTTCCTTCCTTCAGGATCTCAAAAAATGTTAAAGAAATTGCATCATCCAGTAGCCACAGCTTCTTTGTTTTGTCTCAGAAAGAATAAATCTTGGTTGTCTTAATCTTTTTTGACGTCCTTTCCATGAGAAATAAAAAAAAATAATGCAAACATTGTTGAATCCTCACATTTTTTTTTAAACTTCTTAAACAATGTAGAGATTTGAAGTTGTAATGCTTGAAGAAATTGATCAAATCATTGCAGCTCTTATTCCAAAAATACTATATAAGTTCTAAAAGTTTTGCTTGTAGACAATCTTAAGACTTTCTTGTTGAAAAACAGTAAAAGTAGTATACTATCTGGATAAACTGGGCAGGTCAATCATGAATTATAATAAGTGTGTGTTTAATTGTAACAGTTTTAATAATTACATATAAATACCTGTACATTTGTAAAGCTTATTAGAACAAATAGAACTAAAAAAAAACTAGGTGCTGGTTATTCATGACCTTCATTGTTTATATTGCAACTAAAAGAAGCATATATTAGTGTAGAAACCACTTAAAATTAGTTCCTAGTTCCTATTTTTTTACCAAAAAAGTGTACAATATTGTAGCTAGTGCACAATTATCTCTTAATCTTACTCTAATTGGTTTAAATCAACAACAAAAACTGGTCAATCTTATTCTTAAAATGTCTTTGACAGAAAAATGAAATTCTCAACATAATTTTGACAGTAAACTCATAGCGATTAGATGTCAAACTTACTTATTAAAAATTCCTTTTTACATCTGGAAAGAAAATAAAACTAATTTTTTTGCCTGAATATTGGATTACTTTATTTCATTTCATTATATCTTATTATCAAGTTAGGATGAGTATTTGTTGGTGTTAGCCTTTCCTCGATCCATTCCTTGATGGACTATCTAAGTTTTCTTATCTGTCACTTCTTTGAGTTTTAACCAGTAAAGTTAAACTGGCTTCATTCCCCACCTTTCAGGCCAAATATTAGACAACAAAAAAAATTAAGAAAAGTTTCAATATGGATTTTTTCAATGTTAAGAAAATATTTTTTTTTCTCTTTCTGTCAATACAGTCTGCAAAAGCAAAATGACATTAAAATTTGAGAAACTGTTATAATTTTGAAACAAGAAAGTAATGTTTTGGTACTTTACGGTCTTTATTTGAAACATTTCATCTACCAATTTCCAGTTTTACTGAAAACTATCAACAGTGTGATCTGAACTTATCTTATGTTACAACTGACCGGCCCCCAAACCTAGAGGTACCTCAAGGCTTCCATTTGGGCACTAAGCTGTTTGTGTTTTTAATTAAACCATTAATATTTTTTTTATTTTTTATTGTGTTTTGTTTTTACAATGCTAAAACATTTAGTTGCAGATAGATTAATTATTTAAAATATTATATTTGTCATAAATGGATTTCTTAGTAGACTTAGTGACATGAGTATATCTTGTGTCACTTACGAAAGTCACAATCATAGAAATTGCACATACATATAAACATATATTTAAACTGGTTTAAGAAGTTGATCTTAAATAAAATAAATAGTGTTTGCCCAATTTTGAAAATAATTTAGGAAAAAATTGAGTTACATAATACATAGTTACTTTACTGAAACGGAAAATGGATTTCAGGCCTCCTTCACGTACACCAAGACTTCTTATTAATAGAGAAAAAGCTGGGCAACGAACAGGGATCATGGCTATGATGGGAATGAGTGGTGGTCTAGAATATGATAGAAAAGGAAATACACGTGATGTGGCTTGGTTAGGTGATTGCGACGAAGGATGTCAACTATTGGCTGATATGCTTGGATGGAGTGTAAGTATAAGAGATTTTTAAAAACAATTTAGTAACATAACTTTTTAGTAATCATCATAATTTTAGGAAATTTGTACTCTTATGTGGTAGTCACTATTAAACTCACCAACAAAAAAACTAATATTTTGAAAAAGTTTGATGTTTCTTATTTTTTATTTTCAGTTAATTTTTTTCCACTTTTAGAATAACTCATTGAGATTCCACTGTATTTTATAGAAATGAAATTTCATTTACTTGTATGGTTTTATACCAGGTTCATAGAAAATGTGGTTTTCAATTCTAAGTTTGTAACACTCGGGAAAAATAAATGCCTGAATCCCATACTAACACTAAATGTCAGATAAATTTAAGATATACTTTATGCAGCTGCCATTGTATTTGCTGCTTCAAACAGGGGAAAATTCAATATAATGCAGGATATTGCTAGACCACATATCGTGCAGATATTGACTGATTTTCTTGATGAGGGTGAGGTTTGAAAGAGTGAACGTCCTGCATGTAGTTCAGATTTAAACCTTGTCGAACATTTGTGGCAACTAAAAAGATCAGTTCCTCATCGTCATGTTCAGCCAAGAACTTTACCACAATTAAAAATATTTAAAATATATAAAAATATCTAACCTTATTGATTTAATGACAGAGAACTCCAAGCCTTTACTGCAGCAAGATAAAGAAATGAATCAGAAACTATATGTTTGTCAGGTATTTGATTTCATTTTAAAATATTTTTGAACCAAACCAAGTAAATTGTTTTTTTTTCACTTATAGACTTAGGATATTCTTTGACCCTGGTATAAAAACACCCAGGCAAGTGATATTTGATTTTTATAAAATACAATACAGTCTCAATGAATTATTCTATCAATTGGTAAAAAAATCATAAGAATTATATTGAAAATAAAAAAAAAATATGAAAACATTTGGGTCTGGAAAAAGTAACTAGCATTTGTCCCAATTGAATTTCAATTTCTTACTTAATTACTACTATTTTGTTCTAAATACTAGCTTTTTTAAACAGCTGATTGTAAAATAAATCAGAGGTTGAGAGGCAGATGCTTATGGAATATTTTCTTTCAGGGTTTTAAGATTTTTACAAATTTTTTTTTTAATTTTGGCAGATATAAAAAAATAAGGTATATTTTTATGTTTTTAAGCTCTAGTTTTATTTCTAGGTATTTTTTATGTAAAATATTCTAGATAAAGGGCAACAAAAAGAAAATTAGTGTGTTTTTAGTTTGAATACAAATTTTTCACACCTTTGAGCTCACTAGATATAAAGTAGTTATAGGTACAAGATATAACTTTAATGAGAAAAAATGGATTGCTTTCTTGGCATTTATTCCAAAACACCTATAGGAAAAAAGTTTTGTTTATAATATCACCAAGGTTGTAGTCATCATAAGACTTAGATGTTCTTATATTTAGTTTTATTTTAATTTGCCTTTTTAGGATGAACTAAAGGAGCTAGTTAAAAAAGAACATGACAAAATAGACAAGGCCAAAGCAGAAGAAAGTAAGCAGGCCAAACAGGAATCTGGAAAAGAGACTGATAAAAAGGAGAGTTCTAAATATTAATTGCTTAACTGTAAATAATTTAGTTCAAAATTTGTACATATTTTATATTATAAGTATATGATAATCCATTAAGAATAGATTTTGCATTTTAGTTTGCAAAAATAGAAAAATTTATATAGATATTATTACTAGAATTTCAGGAAAAAAAATAGAAGCAGCCCTTAAATTTAATTAGCTTATATTTGCTATTGAAATGTGTGCAGGTTTTATTTTTTTACATATTCTTTAGGAAAGTTAGAAAAAATATTTTCTATGATAAGAGTTCTTAAACAGAAATAAGCAAGGTCTCTGAAATGAATATAGCTAAAAAACTTTCACTTTACTTTCACAGTCGATCTTCTCTATTCATTTGAGATTTAGCAAAAATAAAAATTTAAATCTCTAACTTATGTACTACCCGAACATGAAAAACATTCACTTGACCTTTAACTAATAAATGTATGTAGGCAAAACTTTTTGTTGAAAAATCTGTGTATTTTCTACTTTTTAGCGGGATTTAATTGTTGGGCCTGTGGCAGAATTTGTGCTGCTTATAGGACTTTACGCGCGTTTATATTTATCTAACTACTGCATATATTACAGGGTGTAAATTAATTAATGGTCAAAAATGTGGCTAAAAAAGTAACAGAAAAATCTATGGTGTGTGGAAATTTTATTACACTAACAGGCCATTTTTACTCAATTTCTCATTTGGTTCTGTGACTTTTTGGTTTCTTATATGTTTTCGGTACTTTGCATCATGTACAAATTAGTTAGCCCAATGTCTCTTAATTCATGCTTACCTAATTTTAAGGTCATGATGTATTAATGGACATTTTGCTACATAACTTCTAAACTGTGATAGATATCAAAAATATCTAAGATACCAAAAAACTAAAGATCAAAAAAAGGCATTTGACTGTTATTAAAATGGACATTGAGGTCGTAGTAGTTAAAATGGTTGCATCCCGAAAATGATATCAACCTACAGATTTTTTTTTAAACTTATATAGATGCTTGTTTGATATTTGTCATAGTAAATGGTGTACTAACTTTGATTTAAAAGTCTCTAGAAAGATACGAGTTGCATTAAAAAAAACTGAAAAAAGGATTAACATTTTTATCTGGAAAATGAAGTCTTTGAGGACCCCTGTTTATATGACTTTCTTCTTATATTTATAAAGCAAGCTGGACATGAATTAATTTACACCGTGTATAATGTATTATCATATGAATTATTATTTTCACAAAAAGTTTCAAAACTATTTTGAAACTGAGATTCTACATATTTTACTAGTATTGATATTTGTTACTATATATTATAGTGTCCTTTTAAGAGTTTCCAAGAGAGCCACGATCAGAATTGTTGTGTTACTAGTAACATATTTTTTCTAATGTACTTTTGGTGCTTATATTAATAAAATATTTTAGTTTGGAGATATTTTTTTAATTCAAGTTGCACCACCAATTAGTCATAAGAAGGATAATATGATCCCTGTCTGGGAATATGTCGCGACGTCAAAGACGACCACGATATCACTCTTTTTAAGTTTGTTCAGGCCGCCATAGAGCCAAATGTAAAAAAAAGAGTTACAAAGTAACGACTCCCCTGACTAATACCACGACTGGCTCTCTGCCATGATTAAAAGAAAATCCCTCCTATGAATTTATTTTTTATTATTATTGATGCACTCATACATTTGGCTGTCTGCTGTAATTATTACCAAAGACATAATAGACGATCCATTCAATGTAAAATAAATTAATTTTGTATAGTTGGGAACCACTGGGAAATTTTCCTGTAGCATAACGTCCAGGGTTGACGGTTGGAGGTTCAAACAATACAAACAGTGTAAAGTAAGCACCTTTTTTTTAGGGATTGGCGATTAATCCTCCCTCAGAAGTGGCATATGTAAAGGGGGTTTAACTCCCCCCCCCCACGATCCACTTTTATTTAAGGTAAAATGATAGAAACAGAAACACATTACCTATTCCCTCATCAACTAACTTTAGTGTCGTCATTGTTGTGAGAAGCTAAAATTCGTCGGTGTTTTCCAACTAAGAAATTTTTTGTTTATATTGGCTATGCCCAAAACTGCCATTGAATCCACACTTGCATATAATTTTGAGCTGGTGATTTCGATCTTCGAAATTTATTAATTTAATAATGCTCTCGGCTGTTTTCTGTAGAAGTTCTTGTAGATCCACTTCTGCAGAAATATCAGAAATAATAAATTTTGAAGGCAAGATAGCGTCTTTGGCTTTTTTCACTGGTTCATAACTGGGGAGGAAGTTCTGAGCTCTAACATTAATTACGGACGTAAGCACGACATATTTCCTATAGATAGATAGATAGATAGATAGATAGAGATAGATCTAAATCTAACTTAAGCGTTAAAGCTTCAACACCACTAACACTAGAAATATTTGTAGAAACCTGACCTTGATCATTTCCTGATACAACATTTGCAGCAAACTGTAACTCATCTGAAGTTATTTTGCTAACTCGGCTACACGCCTTCTTTTTGTTTTCATGGAGACATCATTAAACGAATATCGGGGGTCTTCCTATTGGGCGGTTTAAACAAGGTTCTGGGTCTTTACTCGAAGTTGACTCCCCATGTGGATTGATATGGTTGTTAAAAATCACTTGGTCCAACCATGTTACCTCCCTACGCAAAAGTCGATTGTGAGAACGACCTGACTGCATCAAGTTATTTGCCATTTTTAATCGAAACAACTAACTGCATTTCATTGCTTTATCTTTTATCTCTTTAGAAGCTTAGTACATGTTAATAAGATAAAATATTTTTTCATAAACTATCTGTTTGCGAGATCCTTTTGGAGTTTTCCACACATCTACCAGATTGAGGTTACAGTATTATGTACCAAAAAGCACTGCATCAATTGTGGGATCTGTAGGTCCATTCTTTATCTATTTTAAAAAAACACTAATAAAATTCGACTATATGAAAACAGGTCCCCACTTCACACTGTACATAGTACATTTTCACCGTCCCCCTCTCGACATCATTCTAGATCCGCCCCTAGAAAGGTTTTAGACCAAAACATAATTTTTCTCGGCTTCAAATATTTTATTTGCCCCCAAATTTGTGTTTTTCCATTTAGGATTCGCACCAAAACTTTATCCCTGTATTACACATTTCTTTTGTATATATTTTGAATTTAACTTAAGTTGATTTTTAAAACTGACAAAATATATATTAATAATAGGCCGACATTTTGTTTCGCCATAATAGATCAAATATTCACGATTTCATCTTTCTGTTACCAAGCAAAATTCTAAGAAAATTGGAGTAATTTTTTGATATTGATTTACAATTATTGTGTTACCATGTCATTTCTTCATTTCCTGGTTTTTAGCAATGACTTTAATCATTAAGAATAAGCATTTGGATTGTTTTATTGAAGTCCAATGACTAAACCATCCAATAAGAAGGTGACTTTTTATTACCTATTAAAGATAAAGATGAAATTAAAGTTAGTTACATGAACCCACTTATAGACAAGAAGGCATGCTTCGGAGAGAAGGACTTTTTGCCACTGTCACTAATGAGTGTTTTTGAAAGGAATATTTCTCATTTTAATTGGAAATAACTATTCTACAGACACGGCAGCACTTTATTTTACTAAAGAACACTATTTGTAATAATATAAATAGTAAATAGTTCCTTTTTATTTTGCCTACCATTTTGTTAATAAGTTCTCTAATTAAAGTACTCTTAAGAATACAGCTGTAATACCTACCCTCTGGTACAGCTACCACTGACTTTGTTTTTCAAAAACATCTTTAAATACATAGTCCAAATACTGAATGCAATTTTAATAAACCTATTTGACTATTGACTATAATAAATTGATAAACTGTATAAAAAAAAATTAAAGAAAATGTATCTAATGTAGATATGATTCTCAGTCACCAGTGAAAATTACCATAGTTGTGAGTTTTTGGGTCTATTTCTGTATATAATAAGCATACAGTTTATGTTATAGAATATTTTTTCTTTTTCTCCTGTCCCCTTTAGCAAAAAAAACATCTTCGACCGACCCTACATCTGTTGCATATTATTTGGAAGTCGATTTTTTCATCGATCAAGTAAGCTACGATGTGATGTACCTCATCTGCACAAGTTCATAAAATCAACCCTTTGTCATTTCAAAACTCGTTGCGAATGTTTACTGCTAGTTTGTTCCCAATAACACTTTCGGGTTTTTCGTGCAAAATTGAGTGAAAAGCTATGCGATTTAGCGAATAATGCCTTTTGAATGTCCTTCGAATACTTTTGCGTAATGGGTATGATTTTTTGTAACATTTCCATGTAATATTTCCTTCAGAATTCTGCCACATTTCTTATGAAATGTATTGGTATTGGTGTTGCTGAATTCTGTGGTATTTTAGTAGATTAAGTGCATGTTAGATGTTAGAAACATTGTAAACTTTATTTGGTTCCATTATAGCAAGCTTAAGGTAATAGTTTAGTATTTCACATTATGTAGGTATTTGTATAAAAGTTGTTTTTTTTTCGCTGTTTGAATCGCGCTGAGTGTTACGTCATACAACAATCGTTTTTCTATATGAACAAGAATAACCCTGTTTGTTGTGAACTTTTTTCATAAAAATGAGCAAGTTTATGATATTTAAGTACAGGATGTCAAAAAATACGTTTAAATTTCAGATAAGATTACGTGTTTTTCGAATACTTTGTTCTTCTGGTCAGGTAGGCCATGATTGAAACATTGCACGGACTGATCCAACTTCCCCTTTATCTTTCTGTTTCGGTGCGCCCACGCACCAGTAGATATTTGTTTGATCTTTTTCCAAAATTTAAGCGGATTTCTGTAAATTGAAACGCTAAAAAGTACCGCGAGTGATGGAAAAACGTATTAGAATGATTTTTGGGTAGTTATTAGATGGTACACGCCAAGATGTGTGGTAATTTTTTCCATTCACTTTTTGTATTCCTCTTATCTGGTGTGTGCATGATCGTTTCATTAGAAAACCAATGGTCAATTGACTGTAACAAAAAATCATCGCTTATAGTTTGGAAAACAATTAAAAAGTATATTTACGCCATTAGCTCATTAATGGTATATTTTATAATTTTTTATTTCCAAAGCTGACCTAGAATACCTAGGTATCTCATTAAGTTGGATGTTTTTATATATGTGTTTAGAAAATTCGAAAATTTGATTAAATTATTAACTAATAATTAATTTGGTTTAATATTTCTCTTCATAAATATGAATAGATAAAAATACTAGGTATTGTATACCGGGGCTTGTGGCCCACATCTCCCATGCTCCGATAACGAATTTATCTACCCAGCAGTAAATATTATTGCCAATATTTCGTACATATTTATTTCTTTTTTTTCGTGCGAATCCTTTACGAAAAAAAAATTACGGCTCAATAAATTATTTTAAAATTCGGTAAAATTTCATTTCTTCTGGAATAAAACTTTTTTTATGGAGGAAAATAATAAACGACCTAATTTGTTTTTTAAAGACTATGTTAATAACGTTATGAAAAGTAAAAAATAATTAAATTCTTGGTCCTTGAGGAAAAGAGGTAAAAACCTTTTAAAAAAAGTTTTATCGTAATTAAATTTTCCCTGCATCAAGTAAAGTGAAATATATTACATTTGAAAAGGCTACAAATATTTTAACGCGGGAAAGTTTGGATAACGTAAGGCAAAAAATCTTATAGACATAAAATTTGCCTTTAACTGTGAAATGTACTAAATAATTTATTCATAATAGTTAAGGTTTTTGTTTAAAATAGTGGCAATATATAAACATTATTTAGTCATTGGATGACTCTTATTTCTAAACGTATAGAATCCGGAAACATGGAATAAATCTTAGTTGCTCCTCAAATTGATTTTGCTATTGTAAACGTACAAAACATTAAGTTGTTAGCAAAAAAAACGTATTTTATTTGTACCTACTTATTCGGCTGCTAAAATTTGTGCTGAAGTGATATTCTTGGGTAGCTAGCTGCAAAAACTTATAGCGAACGATTTTTAGACAAAAGAACGATACAATATTATTTGTACCGCTATCAATGCGTACGAGAAACGAGAAATGTGGTTTCAAAGAACTAATTTTCTTAAATTTTTGCCGTTATGAAAGACATTAATGTACCGTATGGCTTGTAAAAAACTTGATTCGTCGTTGCCGTACATGTAGTTTTTGTTAGTGTGCATGAGGTATAAAATTTAAAAAAATATAAGAGTTTTTAATTAATTTGTTAGAAGTAATTTATTTATTCAAAGGCATTGGTTTTGTAATTAAAAAAAAAAAAGATAAAACGGTGACAAAACATTGAGATCTAATAAAATAACCGAATCTGTTAGTTAGATTATGACTATTTGTGCAATATGCAGAGAGTTATACTGCAATATTTCCGCCTGGCTGAGTGTTGACTTCCTGTTATATAAGACTTTTTTTGCTACAAATGACTTGTACTTTTATCTCCTATGACACTATTAGCAGTCATGTCCTTTTTACTCTATATTGTATGTAAAAGTTAGTATTAAATAGCGATATATGCATATACAAAAATCTGTCTGTGGAGGAATTCGTTACGAGGGAGGTTCCAGGTAAAGGTCAATTTACCGAGTTTTTGCATTTGGTTATGGTGATATACAATGCGTGGTCCAAAAAGTGAGCAACATGGGAAATATTTTTAATTTTGATTTCACCCAAAATTTCATTCTTGACAAAAGTTAGTGCATTAAAAATATTCTAATAGAAGTAGTTAGTTTTAGGAATAGCCGACAGGTATACATGGTAAGCAAAAAAATTTGAAAATTGATCGAGAGTAAAGTAGCCTTAATTTTAAAAATATGGCAAAATGATATTGAGAAAAGTTGTTTAGAGAATCAAAACCTGTGTTTAGATATGAAATTATAGCATCCTATTTTTTCTCAACCTACTACCATCAAAACGTGATAATAACTTCATGCATTATGTTATTAGAGCTATTTTGAAATAAAAACATTAAAATACTAACATTTTGGATTGAGATTCAAGTTTTTCTGGTATGCATGTTAAATTGGTTAGACATTTAACTTTGTATAAAAATTACTTTCAAAATTCTGAAGATTAATTAAATACTCTTGCAAAATGTTTTCTGAAAATTTCGGCAAAGGTTACTTGATCTTGTTTAGATTTAATACATGTTTCCGTTTATTGGGCAAAAGTGAAATAATACAGGTGATATTCAAAATTTTTTGATTTTCTTTTCTGAAATAGAAGACCATGATTTCAGATCTGAACACAGGTTTTGATTCTAAACAGTTTTTCTCAATAACATTTTGCCAGATTTTTAAAATTAAAAGTTTACATTTTTTGCCTACCCTGTACCTTTTGACTTTAGAAAAATAAAATTTTCTGAGAAACACTCTTCTTGGACCACACTGTACATGTTAAAATAATCTGCTATAGAGACAGATGAAATAGATAATGGATGAAAACTTAGTGGGCATTTCAAAGTAAATATTTCCGTAATGGGAAAAAATATTAAATTAAAGAGATATAATAAAACTATAAGAAAAGTGCACGCCTATTAGAAACCAACGGAACCCATGATCTTTTTTTGTATTTGAAACCGTTAGCCACCTCGTGTCCATAAGGCAAAATCTTTCTATATCATATATCTTGAAAACGATGCAAGATATTTTAATGCTCTTTTAAGAATATTATCGTGCACTCTTCTAGATTAGACCAAAGATCTAGCGGCTTTTGTAATTTCAGCAGTTTTAATACACCAGGTGGTTATAAAAAATAGTTTTTTTTTGCAAAATTTTATCTTAGTAACAATCATGGAAAAAATTAATACATTTTTAACTCGTTTTATTTGATCGTTTAGGAGATTAAATACAAAAAAGAGTTTGGTGAAGATTTGTCGATATCCCCCCTAAACATTTCGATTTACTTTTCCCTGTAACTTACAAACAATTGAGGTTTCTTTCCTCACAAATATGTTGAATAAATGTATCTATAATATACGTTGCCCAAAATACAAGCATGGTGTCTAAAAACTTCAAAATTTTGTAAATTTGTTTTTTAAAGAAAAATAGTTCAACTTCAAATTATCTGTTTCGAGATAAATATCAGAAAATTATAGAAGCTGACTTTGAGTTATTATTTCGAGATGGTTTGATATTTTTTTTGATAATTCTGTTAACTATATGAATTACCATGGTAATGAAATTTGTAATATGGGTTAAAATACTAAACTGTATGGGAAAATTCTACAGGGTGGACCTGAAAATCCAACCAAAGTTGTAGCAAATCAAATAAATTTGAAAAATATATTTTATTTAAATTTAGTTTCCAATATTAAGATCTGTCTTATAAGACAAGAGTTCTTCTTTGCGGCCTACAAACCATTAAGTTTCGGAGAAGAAAGGCATTTCTGGTTTTCCTGCACAAATTAATAAATGGTGGGTCTGACTGTGAAATACTGCTGCAGTCGGTCCCGTTTTTAGTTCCTAATAGGAGACCAAGACAACCACAGTTATTTTTTGAAAGGTATTACCGTAGAAATTATGGGTGTAATGCATTTGCTCAGACTCAGCATTTTGCAATTAAAAAGGCAGTTAAACGGACTGTTTGTGTGATTATATCTACTCATGTAATTGTGTCGTTGTTAATATGTTATCACATCATTGTTTCTTTATAATTTTATAGTTTCCCAAGTAGCACATATAATCATATATGGGCTAAAATGCTGTGATATTGGTTAATATCCCTGGCTAATTAGCTAAAATTGCTAAACAATTATTGTTGTCTTAAAATGTCATAATCTGGTGTTCTTATATAGCTATTATTACTATAATTAAACTTAAATACTTGCTAAAATATGTTTGGTTGGAATTCGGGAAAAGTGCCTACTTATTGATTATATTCTGACCTAGATTTCTATTGATTATAAATGCCATATTCTGGCATTTTAAACAGCTATGCTTACTATAATTTAACTTCAATACTTACTAGAATATATCTGGTTATTTTCTGGCAACAAAATTGACAGATATTTCTACTTTTTGGCCATCCAATATTACAAAAAAAAAAGTTGGTGGTTTAATCACATCAGCTAATTTGTGCTACTTGGGTTGTATGAATTTTTTCAGTCTTATTTTATTCTTCTCATTATACTTTTTATCTTTTACGAACTCGTACTATCTGAAATGGTTAACATAATGCAGTGTAGGTTTCAGAAGGGCCATTTGTCCGATGCTTGCATCAACTACGTTCTTACATTATCATGAAACATTACACAATTAGAAATAGAATGGTTCATTCAAGTTCATTAAGGTATGAAATTAAAAATTTCAGATTGCTCGGACGAATTCTAAGGAAAATTTTGTTTCAACTTTTTATTAGAGGGTTATCCTACATGTTTCGGCTTTTTAGGCCTTTCTCAAAAGGCGATTCAGTGAATACTAAACTGAAAATGTGTGAAAATCTAAGGTTTCTTCTTTTTTAAAAAACAGTTATTAAAAATGTCTCACAGAGAACCACCTGCAAAATCAGTAGATGGTATTACGTTTTTTGTTGTTTACTTTATGTCTTTAAAGCTATATAAAAAGTTCTGGGAGTATTTTTTTTATTCAACAAAAAAAATGCTAGTAGCAGTAAGTAATTTTAACGCAAATTTAATAAATTCATGTGCATTTTTCAAGGAAGTTAGACGTAGACAAAAGAATGCGAGGAACTTTTTTTTGGAGTTGTTGTACGTTCGTACGTAGATAAAAGAAATTCAGAAAAGTTATTTTGCTTGTTCAAATTCTTGATCGTACCTTTGCTTGTAGATTAGTAGAAGATAATTTTAGTACAAATCTAATAATTTCATATGCATTTTTCAAATAGAAAACCCCTAGAAGCAATGTCTATATACGCCATTCATTTCTGCAACATACAAATGTTTCTAGTTACTGGGGCGGGAAAAATGCATATAACATTATTTAGGGTTAATTTAAAACGCAACAAATTCAGTTTACTACTCTCTCTGGGTAAGTCATAGTTTACATTTAATGCGACAGTTCTTTTTTTAATGTAAGAACTTAACTCTTTACAGTTTATATTTTTTACTGAAAAGGAACCAAACAAATTAAATTGCGTTTTATATTCTTCAAAATCAACAGTGTAGACTTGATTTTTTTTGCTGATTTCGCTGAGATTGTTTAAAATCTTAGTATTCGACATTAAATATCAGAATCCACAACTTTTAGCCGCAATTTAGACGTAATGTTATTTAAATATAAGTTGTCTTGTCACAAAGACTTGGTGGTTCGTGTTTTAGGCAAATTAATTTATCAGATCAAAAATCTTACAAAAAGTATTGTCGTAAGCAACATCTTGTTTAAATTTATTCGGGTTCAATTTTGCGATAGCAAGCATCGTCAAATGTTAAAACAACTCTTAGAAGCAAACGGGCATTAAAATAAATTTTGTGTGTACTTTTCCTAAAAGTTTGCGATCGTTATTTATATTTAGCAAAAGGCAAATTGCTGTTTGAATTATGATGAAATTTGTTTCGTTACGGGTCTTTCATTAGCAGAATTCTACTTAAAGGCACACATCGCCGCAATAAAACGTAAGTAAAATTTTTATGTTTATTTTTAGATTTTCAAAAAGCTAAATATAGCCCTTGAGAGAGAACAAGAACAAGATCAAAGAACGGCAAGAAACATGTAGTAATGGACCAAAAGGCTCTGTAGGAAGGTGGGAAAAACTGCCAACGATATTTACACTTTCTGTCAAAAAGTAGATACACCAGGCCATACACATTTTCATTGTCCTGGAAGAATACCTAATGTAATTTACCCCTTGGATACTCTTGCCAGAGATAATGTTCAATAAAGAAAAAGAAAGGGAACAAGTTAAAAACAAATACTTTAAGGAACAAAACCCGACGTTCTAATTCTTTCAGGAGGGAAGGAATACGTAGAGTATGGAAAATGAGGAACAAAAAGAAAATAAAAGTCGGCTCATCTGCTCCACTAATACGTCAATATAGACTTTTCCAGTGTGATACTAAAGGTGGTTTAAAGGGGTCACTTATCCTGAGCGTGCTTCAGTTCCATCCCTCTTAACAAAAAAAAATCTTAAATTCAAAAAGTTTATCATTTATGATATATTTTTTATATATTTTTTTCTAAGTCGGATTTGTAGCAGAACTCGTTATAGTGCAGCAGTTATCGGGTCCGTAGAGCAAGGGTGCAACAGCGATCATTACCAGACCGTCTAAGGAACCCTGCTATAATTACCTGAAGAACCTAATGTGGCATCTGTATGTAACCTTTCCCCCCTCATCTATGACCCTATTCCGATAATAAGTTCATGTGCCGGAATGTCAGGAAATATTTACATTCTTGGATCATAGATAATTCTCTTGAATATATTATTATACAAATGTTCTCATTTTTAGTTCGAATTTAGATTTATGACCCGCAATTACTCCATTAGCATTGCGAAGGTGTAGCTACAGCAATCTGTACCAAACGGAAGAAGTATCTGAAAAATTTGAAGAAATACTGAGAGATAATTCATGGTTTTGGGTAAGATATATAAAATGATTCACCTTCACACATGTTTAGGTTAATTTGTTACAAAAAAAATGCTAATTATTTGAGCAAAAAATACTTTGTAAAGCGATGTACGATTTTTTGAATTGTTCAAATACAACTGGAAAAAAGAATTTAACTGTGTGAAAAATGTCTTTTTATTATCACGGAACAGATCTATTTCTTATTCTTTTTCGAAATAATGTTGTACCTGCATTTAAAAATAAAAAAGTTGTTAAAAGTTTGAAAAAATCATAACAAAAATGATATTAATTGACCCTTTTTTCTTGGCATCTGCCCAATTATTTATTTCAGTTTATCTTCCAGAAAGTCGAAATGAAAATGATGTTAAAAAATAAAAAGGACAATTTTACAATTAGTGATCGTGTTGTGCAACCAGGTCAATTTTTGGCAGCACGGCTTTAAGAGGTTGGGAGGTGCATTTGTTTGATTGGTTGAATGATCAATCAATCAAACGGGGTAAAGTCAGAATATCTTCGTTGCGGTTCCCGGGTCTGATTGATGACCTAGCGCCGGGTTTGTTCTATCTGGCAGTTGCCGGTGAGAACTGTCACGAACTTCAAAATGTCTTGCATTAAAAGTTATTTATCTCAAAATGCTACTTTTTGCTGATGATTCTGAGTAATTGTATTACAAATAAACAAGCCTTTAGTTAGCACTCTTCTGTGTACACGAGTCATCAGTCTCGATGTGGCCATGAAAGAGAAGACCCGTATTTGGAACTTCAATACACCATAGGGGAGCGTCTACAGGAGTAGTCAAAAGTTAGTGGGCCCCTGCGTTCGTTCCCCAAAATAATCTGATGCAACGAACCCTTTTTGCAGTGGAGTGGGAAACTCGTATCTGCCTGTTTCTTTATACAGTGAAAGTGAGAGTGTCGGTATTTCACTTACAATTGGATGTGTTATTCATATTATTCGATCAAAGATAAATTTCTGCCGTTGAAATCAGTGGCCTACTTAGAATACCTTCCTGGGGGTAAGTATTTACAGTTGGCAACAAAAAAGAAGGTCATTATTTTTGTTTGTTAACAAAACATAGGCTTAACACTCTCATGAAAATTAGCTGTGATGACAAAAAAAAAAGGTTCACACTATATAATTTTGGTAATGCCTTATAAAATAATTTTTACTTTCAAACATTTTGCTTGGGTTAAAAGCTTTTGGTGAGGCTTTTGTGCCTTTTACCCCCACCCTAAATACGTCACTGGTTCAAATGGACCAACTGTGTGATGAAATTTTTTTAACTTTACTTCCTTCGGTAACTTACTTTAAGGTATACAGCATCTTAATAAAATTTAATTACCCTATAATTTTTTATTTTAGCTGAACTGTCAAAAAGCTTTGACTTTGCTCGATTTCAGTTTCTGATACAGTTGTAAACGCAAGTTAAATCCTACGATTTCATTGGTTGCAGTTTGCGAGAGGCGGAGGATTAACAATTTTTAACGAACGTTGTGCTTCCTAGTGCGTCCGTGGGATACTACGCTTCAGATGCGGCGTATATGCGTTCGAAACCCCGTTCAGCCATATCATTTTTAGAAATATTTACTTACATTTATCATCGCCGATTTTGACGGGTTTTGGAACAACGGTAGATTTTAGGCGCTGATAATTAATCCGAAATAATCCCCGTTTCCGAGGTGTACGCCATCAAAGTTCACAATCTTATACACACAGTTTTTCACCTACTTTTCTGTTTTAAAAAAAACGGCCGGATACACAATAAAATATTAAAATTACAGATTTTTCCAATTTATGCCCCTATATATTACTCAAAAAAATAACATCAAAAAACTCTACCTGTCTACTTCTATTTTTAATAGGGACTTTTTCTTGAATTTGTCTTTTATGTTGTAAACATAGTCATTCGGAAAATATTCAAAAGTAAAATTTGACAAATTTTATCAACTTAGCAGTTTTTGGTACTGTGGATCAGTATCATGTTAGCAGAAGGTCACGCGCCGAAACGCGCAGCACGGAGCCATTAGGTGGATTGGTACTAGATTAGCCTCAAGTTGACGGTCGCAGCGCGATGGTATCACCGAGGCGGCTCTCCACACCTAATTTGTAATAACCCGTACCGGTCCATCTTCTAAACAGGTTATAATATATTTTTATTGGTGTGAATTATATTTATTAAGATATAAATTGAAAAATATGTATAGTTTTAATATATTAATTGTAAATTCAACCGTTTCTTATAAAAATTACTGAAGAAAAGAGTGAATAGTGAATTTTGATAGAGTATATCGGAACGTTGTTAGAAATTTTTGACTTCGGATTCGTTGTAAGCCTTTGAAAATCTACCGTTGCATCAAAAATTATCACAATCGATGATGGCAGGTGTAACTAAATATTTCTCCGACTTTTTTAAGTTTTTTTTAAACAAAACTTATAATTAATAAAAATGCGCATTATGTTAGATGTGTTGTAAAGAAAGAGCTTGCGGTAGCGCGCCAAAATGATTCCAAATCTATATAAAAATAACTGTACCAGAAACTGAAATCCCGTTCCGATTATAGCGTAAGCTTCCTTTCTTGCTAGAATTTGGATAAAGTTTTCAAATAGAATAAAAAAATGAAACATAATTGGCTGGACGCTGAAAAGCAAGAATCTCAAAATTAGAAGTGTGAGAGAAAAGGTAAATAGAAAAGAAGACAAAGACAAGTTGGTTTTAACGGAGGCCTGTAAACTCTAATTAGAGTTTACCGGCCTTGGGTTTTAACAGGAGCCGAGCCGCCTCTTGATGGCAGACCTCTGTGTTTTTAACGTAAGTGGTCCCACGTGTTCGGTTTTGCTGCTTTGTTTCGGGAGGGGGGGGGATGAAGATGACTCAAGTCCTCTAAGTGGAGACTAACGAACCCATAGGAGAGGGAGTATTTGCTATGAACGTGTGAGGCCCTGTTGTTCCTGCATTCTATCCTGTTCGTCTGTCCAGTTCTACATAGAATACTAACGTAATGGCCGTTATGTGGCGGGTGTGGGAGGGATTATGGGATAGCTTGAAAGAAAAGGTCATCTCATGATACCAGTAGTAGTACTCTTAAGGGGCACCTTTTAAAGCAAAGATGCAGTTCAAAAACTCAATTTGATAGATTGAAAAACTTGAAAAAATCAGGGTGTACAGGGTTCTACATAGTTTAGAACTCGGGAGTGGGAGGGGTAAGGCTAAGAAAAGGTTATCCGGACATCCCTAGTGGAACCTCTAAATCGCTGGTGGGGGTTAAACTGGTAAACAATTAGCAGAAAAGAAAAGAAAAAAGACGAAGTAGATTTTAACACAACCGCTTTTAGTTGCACATATAAAATTTTGATAATTATTTTATTTTTGTTTTCTGTGTACTATTTTGTACAGCTGGGGTATATGTTCCTAACCAGTTTAAACTAACTTCACCTAACTCATAGTTTTTACGTTATAATCGTTGTTTTAAAATATGTGGGAAGGTATGTATAAAAATAAAAACCAATATTTTTTTTAAAAAGTACAGTTTCAACACAAATATTTTTATTTTTTTAACTTGTCTATTAAATTTGACTACATGAACCAAAAACTAAATTTACAAAAAAACTTTTGAAATAATGCTGGAAACAGCTGCTTTTATGTATTGACAAAAAACTTCCTGATTTTATATTTAATTTGCAGATACCTATATATCTATATTATTTCATTGATTTTTACATGTGTAGTTCGTATTGTACTACTAACACTCAAAAACGATAATTTATTTACAGAAGATACTGATAATGTGGATGAAGTCTATTCTTGCAAGTATTGTAGCTATGAGACTCAGACATCGATAATCTTGATGAACATATTGTTCAACATGACGAAGCTTTAATGGAAGACACTCATGATGTAAATAAAAAACATTTATATAAAGCTTCTTCAATTTTATCTGAAGTAAGTTAAAAAGCTAAATTACATTTAGATATGAAATTTTCTGGTATATTGTTTGCTTAAAGGCCGGCTTAATTAGGAATATATGGTGCATTTTTACCCATGTCAATACTTTTATGTAACTATATCTTTAAAAGAGGTCTAGCTATATATTTTCGAAAAATTAGTATTGTGAATTCTCCCATTATATAGTGGCATGAACAGTAATTGATTTTTTGTATAACCTCTTACAAAACTGATAAAATCTACACAGTTAACTGGGCTAGAAAGTGCCATATATTACGGGCTTATTGAAAAAACTTTTAATATGTATGTTGAAAAATGCTTTTCAACATGACAACCAATCAATCAACTTCCAGAGCTAATGTAACAGATGACAGTTTTTAACACTAGTGTTAAAATGTACAAAAATAAAATATAGTAATTTTACTCAAAATTTTGAGTGGACAGTACATTACACATATAAAAGTTATTTAAACTTGAAGGATTTCTGCACTCGGCTAATGTCCCATGCTAAATACCTCCTCGTTATTTCACTTCCATTTCACTTCCACTTTCTACACTTGTTATAAATAAAGAAATACGTAACAGCAGAATGGTTGTTTATTGATAACAACAGGAGAACAGACTGGTGGGTACAGGCGATGCAAATAATAAAACATTTTCTAATCTGTAACTAAAACTAAATTGTACCCCATTTTTGCTGATTTTCTGTTCAGTTGGAACCAAGCCATTCTTCTGTCGAGTATAAACCTTTGTATGAATACATGAATGACTTGTGAATCTTGTGACTGACTGAATTTTGCATAGGAATTTTTGAATTTAGACATACCATATTCTGAAATACTGAATTTATTAATGCTTTTATATACGTCAAAAGTACAAATCTTAAATACCACCCACATACTGAAAATCAGAACTACAAAACAATGACACAAGTAATACTAGCCCTAACCCTGGTAGTTGGAGAAATGAGATGTTCTCTTCAAACATTGACAGTGACATTTAAAAATTCGTCATATCAGAATGCTTGATTTAATAAATACTTTTTCACAGCAGCAAGAAACAACCTTTCATCTAGGCTCCTGGTATGCAAAGGAAGCTTATTATAAAATTTTGGACTGAAATGATTTATACTTATACGTGATCTCTTTACCCTTAAAAACTCTATATTGATATTATGTCTGTTTCTTGTATCATGAGCATGACTCTCAGAGCAGAGCATGTAATTATTTATATTCCTTTTAACATGGGTTAAGCATGCCAGGATAAACATAGATGGCAAATGTTAGTATGCCCAACTGTTTAAAAGTTTCTCTCACATCCGCCCTGAAACCCAAGGCCTGAATGACTCGAACCGCTCTTCTCTGGAGTCCGAAAATCCTCTGAGCCTGTGCACTATGACCTCTAAGCAAGAATAGCATAGTTGCAAAGTGACTGGAACAACGCATGATAAGCCATAATTAAAATCTTTCTTCTCAACAGTCTTTTTTTAGGTTTTTTAATAGGAAAATTGCTCTAGATATTTTTTTTGCCAGTTGTTCAGTATGTACATCAAAGACAAAAGTACTATCGAGGTATACACCAAGAAGCTTCACAGAATCATTTATGGACCTATCCATGACAACCTCTCTATGTATCTCTCGAAGACTGAATATTATTTGTTCTGTCTTTGACATATTTAGGAAAGCTTATTGGCATTAATCCTCTAAATTCTCTACTTACTGCTGCATTTGCATTAAAAGAAGTTCCAGGCTTTCACTCCCTGCTACCGCCGTAGTATCATCGGCAAAGATCACTAATTTATTATCAGTTGATGTTTGTATATCATTGACATATATTAAAAAAAGCAGGGGACCAGAATGGATCCCTGCGGAACTCCGTGTTTCAACTTCAATGAATCGGACAATCTTCCTCCAGAGAAACTCTGGCTGAGACCCACCTGTCAGACACAACCCTTCATCAAATCAACACTAAGCTCACAAAATCCGTAATGTCTCAGTTTATCAAGAAGAACCTTGTGACACACACAGTCGAAGGCTTTGGAGAGATCACACAGAACTGCTCAATATATTGACCCGCCTCAAAGCCCCCCACTATGTATTCCATCAAGGATAAAATAGCAGCCATTGTTGACTTGGACCTCATGAACCCAAACTGACTCTTTACAAACAAGTCGTTAACTTCAAAATAGTTATATATTTGAACTTTTAAACAAATACTCAAACAAATTCACATATTCACGGGGATCATACTTATAGGCCATAGTTATTCACATCTCTGTGATCACCCTTTTTTGAAACACTGGAATAACTTTTGATACTTCTAAATACATCCGTATAGACACCCCCACAAATACAAGAATTTATTAAATATGTAAGTGGTACAATCAAAGAATCCTTTAATTTCTTTAACAGAATGGTATTAAAACCATAGATGTCTCTGCTAGTTTTAGGTTTTAATAGGTTTATAGCATCTCAAACATTATTTAATGTAACTTCTCTGAAGGAGAAGCCACCAGCAGGGAGATTTAAGTTTTTAAACCTAACCTAACCTAACCTTATTCCCGCTCTTGAAGAAAATTTAGAGTTGCCTCTTTTTATATGTTTATTGCATTTTTGGTACAATGATCGATACTGGTTTCTTAAACTGCAAATTGTGGAGATTACAAGTGTTATAGAGATCATTCAATAAAGCAAGACGCTCTCTCATTTCACCTAACTCTGGACTGTACCATCTTACCCCCCTTATTCAAACTAAAACTAGGTAAATTCTTGGGTTTTAATTACAGAGTTTTCAGTCATACTACTTATTATTTCAATTTTTTATTGAGAACAGTTACCAAGTGCTTTTTTGTCTAAAATCATTTTCATATTTCATTTCAACTCTTAACAAAATTTGATTCTTATATGCGTCAAAGTGTATACGAGAAAGTCTGAATAGAATCAGATCATTTTGGTCAGCCATTTGTTATGTTGAATTGATCTAAATCAGGTTTTATTATAAAAAATTTTGGTAATAATTGTAACTAAATGTACAATATTCAGAATAATTCAGATCAACTGGACTCTTCTGAAGAAATTAATAGCCGAGTAATGTTTGTCTGCCCCTTTTGTGTATATTTTGGTGGATGGTAGAAGGATGTTAAGAAAACATCTTGATGAACATTTAGGTTCCATAGGGTCATTGACTTACCTTTGCTCTGAATGTTCTTATGAAACATTTCGCAAATCTGAATTACAGACACATGTTTAGACACATTAATGAATGCTGGACTGGTAAGGGGGCATAGGTATGCATCCAGAACTATAACATTGTGCTGATTTTGGTTAGAAATATTAGTAATCAAATAAAGTGAGGACATGAAGTCCATCACCCCCATATCTAACTTTTGAATCAGTATATTGCAACGAAATTTGGAAAGAGACAGATGAGCAAGTTCTTCTTCATTAAAAAAAAATGACAACTTTAATTATCAAGAAGACAGCTGGTACTTTTTTTTTAAAGGTTTTTTTTTAATTCTCTTAATTTAACCCTCGATTTTGAAAACATTTGATTCAACAAATTCTTTAACGATAACCAGTAAGTTTTAAATTTGATTTTCTGATGTGTGGTTTCATGCTGCATTTTTTTTGTACTGTATGCAACAATTAATTCTAATATTTAATATTTTGAAATGTGCTTTTCAAAGTTTCAGAAATTTTTGAAAATATCATTTAATTGAAATGGCTTGTTCGTTAGAAGTAGAAGATTGAAGCCCTTATAATCTTTGGGGAGCTGTTATTTTTTTTTCCAAAAAATGGGAATTTGCACTTATATTATTATTGCAGTTTCATTGCAATACACCAAGATGTTCAACGGGGAGGTGGGAGGCATGGACTTTATGTCCTCACTGTATATATTAGCTTTTATTTATGTTAGGGCTGGTTGCAGATGCCATTTATATTTTGGTTTCAGGAATAAATTCATATAGATGTGAGTTTTGTTTAGATTTAACTTGTTAAAAAAGGATGTTTGACAAGACAGAGTGCCAGTTTCTAAAATCCTAAATAGTCGGAAACATTTCTGTGCAACCATTGTAAATACACCACAAAAACAAAAAGTGATCTGATAGACCATGTTAAAATTCACTGAAAATAATAGGGTATATCTTATTTTCTTCAGTAATTATAAAATAAGTGGAAGTACCCTATGTGAAAATGTAAGAATGCTTAAGTAACATTGGTCCTCAAGTACTACGAAGGCAACTACAAATTAAAAAGTTAAATCTAAAATAAAAAGATAAAATATTATTTTACAAGGTATTGTATAATAGAAAGAAAATAACTACTCTTATAAATTAACAAAAGTTTTTAACTTTTTTATAATATAGTACAGTGAGCGACGTTGTGATTGTAATATTAGTTTAAACAATAAAATAAGTAATTTGTAAAGTTCAGTTGATATATTTTTAGTCCCAAGTTTAATTGGAAATCTACGTTTTATACTTTAATTGCCATATAATAGGAAAAGCACATACAGCCTAACCCAAATGTTTTGTGACTGTGGTGCCACCTGCGGCGATTTGCTTAAATTAGTGATGAGAGTTATTTTGCATGATCGTTCGTTCACTGATACGCAAAAAACTCACATTCAGTCACAATTCCTATTCGATAATCTAAACATGATGTGATCACTGTCACAGCACGGTATCTACCAAGTGAAAGCCAGAATATGGCACCTATATTAATAAGGTCAATTTTAGTTTATTTTATAGGATTATAAAGGGTTCTTTAGCGGCATCGTGCCTTATGTTCTGAAAGGCGATTTTCTGGTTGTTGACCTAGCATTTACATAGACTGCATGGGACATTATACCTTATTTGCTCTTTTTCGACGTGTGAGAACTAGAACAGTTTTCAAAAAGATATTTTACAGTTTATTAAATATGCATTCCTGTTATGGGTTATGGAGGCTGCAATACCATGAAGTGTAATAATGTGGGATAATTTGTGTAGCTTAAAAGACCTTACATGGATTGTCAATGATTTATTTATTTTAATTGAAAAGTTTAGTTAAGTCAAAGTTGGTATAGCGGAATGAGGTAGAAAAATAGAAGGTTAAAAAAGATAATTGTATTTGCATGTTTTGATATAGCCAAAGAGCTGTTAACATTTTGGGGTAGGAATTGGTACTGTCCTAAAATGTTTGTATTATTTCTTTACTAATGTCCTCCGTAATGCCTGAACACAAAATCGAAGACCTATCTAAAGTGTTGTGGGGCATAGCCAACCCAGTGGCATATATAGAGGGCAATTTCTAACCTTTTGTTGAAAAACTTACACTAAATATTGTGTTCTGGAATATGGAGGCTGCAATATAACTGTGATTAGAGAACAATGGGGGATAATTTGCGTAGCGTAAAAGACATTTATTAGATGGATTTTCAGTGATTTATTTATTTATTTTAACAATTTGAAAATTCAAATTTGGTATAGCAGAATCGGTGGCGTATATAAGTGGGGGCTGGGGGCTAATCTTAAATTTGGAAATAATACATTTTCAAAATGCTTCAAGGATTTTTTTGCCAAGTTAAAAATTCAGGAGTTGGCTATGCCCCTACAACCCTTAAAACCAGGTTTTTCATTCATTAGGATTTAGCCGTTACTAAAGAAATGATACACATATTTTCACGGTACCTCAAATTCCTCTCATTTTGTTAATTACAGGTTTAAAAAATAAAAAGTCTTCAGCCGAGCCCGTATTTGAACTCATATGCTCCGCATCCAAAGCCGAGTGTTGTATTAACCCAGCTAGGATCTATGTCGGCAACATTTGAGAGTCGCTTATACTCCGCCGAAATAAATCCGTGTTTTGGCGAAGGTCTGAGGGTGTTATCGAACACTGAATGTTTCATTCAGTGTTCAGATCTCGTGAAGTAGAGATCCTTGAAGATGATTCGTGCAATCGAAGGCGAAACGTCGGATAGTAATTCCAATCTGACACGGTCTAATTCCAAGAACTGTGATTTCATATCGCACTTAATTCTTGCACAAAATTTGATATCAATCTAATAAGTAGTTTTTCAGGCTGATTTTTAAATATATTATTAGGCCACCATTTTGTTTCGCCATCTTGGATTCGGACCGAAATTTTTTCAGTTGATTTATACGTAAGACTTGATTTTTTTGCAAAGTTTCTGGTAACGTAGTTTTATAGTAATAATTGTTTTTATTATTTATGACAGCTGTTTCAAAAGTTATTAAGTATACAAGTGGCGATGTCAGTCGGCGGCTAGGCGCGATTTATCTTCTACGTTGCCAAGTTTATTACCTGTGTTTTTTTCATATTTGAGTCAACTTGTTTATTCTTAGCCTTGCTTTTTATTCTATTTCTTTTGTTTTTTTGTTTATATCTGTGTTTTGACCTTTTTGTGATGGAAAATGAAAATACTTGAATTATTTAATATTATTCAAAAAAGTGATGAGAACTTAATAAGGGATTTGCAACAGGTGCATTTAATAAAAGATACTTTTAGATGTAAAGTGTCCAACTGCAGAAAAGTGTAAACTGATGCATAAAAATGGCGCGTCGTCGTGTTTGCATTTTTATGCAAAAATTGCAAAAAGGCTTATTCCATATTAACAGGAAGCTATTTTGAAAATGTAAATATTCCAGTGCGTGATGTATTATTAATAATGTGGCACTGGGCATGTGAATGCAGAGTTATAACTTCATCTGCACTATTGGGAAAGTCTAAAGATTGTATTGTACAACAATATAGATATATAAGAGATGTAATATCTTGGAAATTAATTCAAGAAGACGATTTGTTTTTGCGAGGAAGGAAAGCTAACAAACTATTATTTTTACATTGTCATATAATGTTGTAGACTTTTATATTTTTTGAAATGCCAAAGAAGATATTTTAATTATTTCTAGGTGGAGAAAATCACCTTGTTCAAATAGATGAGTCGGTTGTGGCAAAAAGAAAATATAACCGAGGGAGATTAGTAAAAGAGTCATGGGTTATTGGTCTCATGATACAACTGAAAAAAAAGGGGTACATACTATATGTATAAAACCTACTTGCTGCAACTTTATTAGGCCAAATGGCCAGGCTATTCAACGCTTGGAGATTTGGGATATAGACATAAAACTGTGAACCATAGTAAATATTTTAAAGACCCAGAAAGTGGTGTTTGCACAAATCAGGTAGAAGGCTATTGGTCTACCTTAAAAAGGTATCTAAGAGTATTGGGGATAATGCATTCCAAATTTTTGCCGAAATATATCTTATTAATTTATGAGAAGGAAGCATTTGGATCAAATGCATTTCAAGAAATGCATAATTTAACTTTACAGATAGCGGAAAAATATTAATTTTATTAATTAGTTTCTTATAACTTGTTTATTTTTTTATGTAATTATATTTTGTTGTTTTGTGTTAAAATAAGTTATTTTGGAGAGTTTAGGTTACGTTTGATTTGTTGTAAAATTCTATACTGTTGTTTTTTGTCATTAAAGTTTATTCACATTTTTAATTGTTTATTTTTTCTTATTTCCCGTTAGGTCAGCCTGGTAAGGATTGCTTATGTTTCCAGTAAAGCAAGCGCGCGACTTTTTTTTTAGTTTTCTTCTGTTCATGAGTGCTCTACAATTTGGCAACGCCGCACATTTACGTCAATTTTTGAGTGAAAAGTAGTTCATTTTTATCAACTTCAATCCAATTTTTTTGGTAAAAGACTATTCAAGGTGCCTACTTTTATGCTGTTTGAGAAAATTTGCAAATTCTCATTTCCGGGTTCCCAGACCCTAAAAAACTTTCTATTTTGTACGTAAGTAGACCTTTTGATTTTTTGAGCGAAAATAACGTGGATAATTGATACAAATAAGAGGTTTTTCACCAACCACAGAATCTCAAGAAGGTCGGATTTATACTATTTCTATAATTTTTGTTAAAATGAAATTGGATTTGAGCGGGGATTTAAACCCCCTCCCCTTAAATACGCCACTGATGCAGTAACA
>JAUTXW010002359.1:4195000-4370189 GCA_030620095.1 Kuschelorhynchus macadamiae | reverse complement strand
AACTCCTCCGAAACGGCTAAACCGATTTTCATAAAATTTTCTGTGCTTATTGGGTAGGTCTGAGAATCGGCCAACATTGATTTTTCACAGCCTTAAAAATTAAGGGTGGTTCACCCCAAAAATTTTTTTTTTAATTTTTGGACAAAATTGTTTGTTTTTATTTTTTCACGATTCAGCATTAAAAAATACATACAACCCTAAATTTTCACCCTTCTACCATCAACCCCTATTTTTTAATAGCTATTTTTGTATTATTCACGGTTATTTACAATTTTTTCGAGTCCCGTTGTAAACTACTTTTTTTTTTATTTTCTACCACATTTTTTTTATATTTCCTTAAAAATCGGGTATTACATATTTAGTTTCAGGTTTTTTTTTAAAGAAAATTATTTTTGTTCTTTTATGTTATTAAAAATATTTATTGATTTAGCTGGCGGTCCCGCATAAATAAATCATTTTGAATTGAATTTCCCGTACAGCAACGCAACCGCAACCCCACATACACGGGTTATACGCGCCTGCGCAAGTATCAAATCAACTCTACGGAGTACTCAGACAGGATGAAACCTGTATTGTTTTGTTTTTTATATATTTTTTTTTTGATTTAATTGTGTCTCGACTGATACGCCTCTCAAGTTAATTTACTTCAGTTCAGTTAATAATTAATAATAGACTTTTATTTTGTGCCAACAAAGCCCTTACTTTAAAGGTATGTAATTTATTATACTTTAACATTTTGTGGAAATAAAGTGATGGACAGTTGTTTTGCTAAATAAAATTTATCCAAATTATCTGTTTTAAACGTTAACTTTTGAAGGAGTTGAGTTACCAAATTGAAAGAGAGGGTTGAAATAAATATATTCTAACAGCGAAAAAAATGAGTAATATATTTTATGAGAGTGTTAATTTCAATTTTAGGACTCACTTTGCAATTGAACAAAAAATTCAAGACATTTAATAAATTTATTTTATGAAGGGGTTTTATGATATTGAAGTAGCTATTCCATCGACAGCGGTTTTTAGGGTTCCGTACCCAAAGGGTAAAAACGGGAACCCTATTACTAAGAGTCTGCTGTCCGTCCGTCCGTCTGTCACCAGGCTATATCTCATGAACAGTAATAGACGGACTGACCAAAAATATTGTACACTCCATTGCGCTGAGAGAATAATCTTTGTTTATTTTTTAAATGCCATAATAATTAGTAGTAGTGTCAAGCTATCAAAATCTGTAATTTAATATATTTGGTATTTTAATAAAGATTACTATATTAACTTAAATAAAGTATGCTTCAATTGTCTACAACGCTTCATTACTCTTTCAAATTCCCACACACTTATAGTGTCAGATACTTTTAAAAACATTTCCTATTGTGTATGGCAAAACAACGTTTGCCGGGTCAGCTAGTATGTATATATATATATATATATATATATATATATATATATATATATATATATATATAGAACTGCTAGCAGCGTCATTAAAATCAGCTTAAAATGTAAATATAAAGTAAGGCGCATCACTATCAGGTTGGCACATGGTTGCCGCATATTGCGTATCTGTTTAACAATTATAATTACCTATATTTCATTTTGTTATACATAAATATTGATTGCTAAAGAATATTAGTTTTATATTTCAGTATTCCCGATATGAACTGTTATGAATAGCTTTTCTCTTGAAACGTTAATTTGTAATAGTTGCTTAAATTTGTGGATAAAAATTAACTTGTGACAAAATTCTACAATTCCGGTAACATATTTTACAGATGCTTCACTTTTAGGCCTATTCTTAACCCCACTCAGAATTACATGGTCAAGACAGAACCTTGGTATATCATGGGTGTCTAAAGATCGTTTTGGTTTAAAGGCATATTATGACTTTATTTTATTTGCCGATTTCCATTATTATTTGGTATCAAACTACTTGAAAAAAAAATTCATTTTGGCTAAGCTGATGAGCCACCATCTTTCCATTTAAGAAAATATTGAATAATCCTAAAAAATGTTTAAGTAAATTATTCGTTTTTGTTAAATCACAGCACTCTAAATTCTAAAATAAAAAATAACTTGTTTGTAGCACCCGGTATATGCATAAATAAAAAATTGCTGCAATCACTAAATGATTCAATAAATTGTGCCTTGGGATGCTCGAGCGATAGTTTTACATAAACCTCGTAAGGTAATTCAAAAGTTTATATTTAATTGCTCTGGAAGCATAACGAAAAATTCAAGATATTTACCCTGAATTAAATTTTTTCAGTTGATTAAGCGCCAACTGTGTTCAACGAGTCGTATATTTTAGCAATAAGTTGCATGGCATGCGGATTAAATATACAACCGATTTTTAAATAAAACAATAAATTTCGAAATTTTATCAAACCACAATTTAATTTAAAAGCTTTTAAATTCTAGTGGATTTCAAATTTGAGCCTGCTATTTTTAATTTATACCTTTGTGCAGTGACGGGCAACAAATTATTTGAAAAAAAATTGTCTGAGCTGCTGACCATCAAATCATAATTTTCGGAACAAACTGCAAATTCTTTAAAATCTAATTGCAAACTCAAAAATGTGTATCGTGTTATTAACAACCACCCCTTCCCCAATTTCAATATATCTATACCGATGGTTGACATTGATATATATATATATATATTTTTTTTTTTTCGCTTCAATAGATAAGGATTGGCAAGTTACAAAGAAGCTACAGTACCTATTAGTATAGTAGTTAGGTCAGTTTTCAGTAATATGAAGCATTACACAAAGTTTAGGTGTGTGCAAGATCATATTATTGACCTTGAAAAGTTAATAATGTTTCGAATTCTCAGTTTACCAATTGTAACAGTTTAAACGCAACGCCAGGTTGCAAATGTGTACAATTTTTATCTTATAAGATCGATTTTAATATTTCGTCAATACTTTCTGTACTCGAGTCTTGTTCTACGACGCGACATGAACCTGAAGTCTCTACAGAAGCCAATTCATTAACATCTTCTGTTTCTTGATTTTCATTGTTATATGTCGTACATATTTTTCTGATTCTTAAAAAAATATATGGTAAAGGCTACTTTCTTTCCGTGTATCTATTAAAATCAAAATATGAAAATTGTTCTAAAAATTAATACTTGGCAACTTACGACTCACTTATTTAAATATAATTTATTACATAAAATCAAACAAACTAATATGTGATATTTTTCTTTATTATCATAGATTCTGATATTAGACATTATTTAAACAATAAAATATGACGTAAAATGCTGCGCAACATCAGATTTTGACATAAATTAAAAAAAAAACTAAGGCAGTAATAATAATAGTCATTGAAGCTTTTGTTTTCCACTGGGTATCTACAACCACAACTTGTAAAATTGCGACCTTATTATTTAAAGTAAATATATATAATATATTTTGAAATGCGTGATACGATGTGTTTTTAGATGCTTTACGATAGACCGGGTATTCTATTCAAAAAAATACAGGTTTGGTCTGAAACTCAATATTTGAGGTCCTTTGAAAAATAAAATAACTACGCCATTGTAACTAAGTAAGATACGAAGGGTGCCTGGAAAGTCAATTTCGCTTTATATTTCAAAAATGAAGAAGGCCATGCAAATTTTGTTTACGGTGTCTTCCACGAAAAAGTAGTTCAGTGCCAAGAAAACAGCATCTCTCTACCTTCAATAACAACTGAGTACCCTGAACAGTATTATTTCAGTTTCGACTGTAACTTTTGTAAACAAATATGCGCCTTTAGAATGGGCAATTGCCTGTCTCCATCCTGCTGGGATGTTATTATTCTAGCTCACAAAAGACATGTATTGAAAAACTAATTTTTAAACTATCGTTATTTAAACGATACGTGCGTATTAAATATATTTATATCCTTCCATCCCAAATCGCAATTTAACGTCGAAAAAGAAAATAATCGCTCTATAACATTTTTAGACGTACTTCTAATAAGAAAAGATAAAAAAATAAAAACTGACTGGTACCATAAACCAACTTTTTCTGAAATATTCCATAATTACAATTCTCAACACACCTTTTAGCAAAAAATAAATATCATTCAAAAAATGTTTTTTACTATCAACCTTTTGTTCCACATGTTTAATTCATACCAAAATCTTAACTTCATTCTTTTATTCACACTTTTTTAGTTTTTAAGAGAGATTTTTAGAACTGCATACATCCAAATCTTATCAGTACAACACTATTGCACGTTTGATTTTGTGCCAATTCGATAAGTAGTTTTTTGATTTTTTAACGAATTTATTGGACCGTTATTTTGCTCCGCCATATTGAAATTTTACCACACTTCCGGTTCATCTTCAAATTACCCTTGATTTTTTAAGACAATTTTGAGATTTTTACCCATACCGCCAACAGTCAGACAGTATCTGGGTCCGGGACCTTTACTATTTAGTTATTTAACAATATCACTTCTTTTCATTACTTATTTTTTGAAATGAGAGGGAATTGATTAATTCATGTTTGTAGTGTAACAATAATCTGAGAGGAAATGTATTTACATATTTATCCAGTTAAACTAGTCAGTACTTCAAATGGCTCATATCAGTTTACTGAAATGAAATATAAATTAAAATGGTTTATCTGGTTGGAAAAATATTTCTTTTTCAACGAGCGTGGGGAAAGTAATGAAGAATATAACAACTGGAATATGAATTTGCAGCAGGATATTTGCAAAATTCAACAAACCAGAAAATACTGATGTCCAGTAAAATATTGTTTTTCTCTACAGATCTCAGAAATAATTTATATTCTACCTCTGGTAAATGCCCATGCCTATTTTTGTTCATCAATAGTTCCATCTACAAGAAGAATTTTCAGCCGAAAAAAAGTCAACTTCGGCCATTAATTTGCATGCGGCAAAAAATTGCAATTTTACTACAAATAATGTAAAAAATAAACAATAACTATTTCTGTTCTGAGTTGTAATTTAATAGATATAATTTGCTTGTGTTGTTAGATATCTTATTTTATTCATAGTAATAATTATCAAGTAGATATAGTTTTATTTTCTACGCACGCAAAAATATTGTTCCTACCACAAAATTAACACTTTTTACACTAATTAGGAAAATAACTATTGTTTTGTTACTTTCCTCTCAAGAGAAGTAATCACCCTCTGAATTTTTTTCGGATCTTCACGTTTCAGGGTTCCTAGATGCCGTAGAACATATTTTCTCAATGCGATTGACCTGTTTATCGGTCTGTCGGTTTGTATGTGTATCCGTGTCTCTATCGGTAAAATTCCATTTCCTAGAATAATGATCTCCTTTTTATGGAGGGAAATAATTTAGATTATCTAAAACACAAAATCATAAAATAAAAATATTTACAACAAAATTTAAAAAATGATATATTGACGAATTGAACCAGGGGTTTTCTTTAGATATGGTAAGTGAATACATGTTCATTTGTAAATATGTAAGCATATATATGCATATAATATCAGGACAAAAAAAAGTTGTGGATATAAAAAATATATATGTTTTAGTCTCACTCAAAATTTTATCAGTTCACCTCTATATCACGTAAGTTTTTTGATACTGATTTTTTAATCAATATATTAGGCCACCATCTTGTTCCGCCATATTAAATTTTCATCAAATTAGGAGTTCATTTTCAAATTATTCCTGATTCTTCAGCGAAATTTGTAGTTAATTGGGTTAGTAGTTTTTTACTTACACAGTGAACAGACCGATAAACAGAGAGAGAGACCGACGGAAATGGAAAAACTTTTCACTATTATAATAGTACTCTTTTACAGGAGAACTTTCTGTGTTTTTTAATTACCAATTTAATTAATTAACCATACCACTACATATATATTTCTTTGTTTACTGTTTCAAATGTATTTATAGGTTTTTAGTTAATTCAGTTTTCTCTACATAACAGGAAATTGAGCAGTATGTTTGCTATTTGTGTAGCAAAGACCTGAGAGGAAATTTATTTACATATTTATCCAATTAAACTGGTCAGTGCATCAAATAGCTCAAATTAAAACTACGACTGGCTGAAATGAAATATAAATTAAAATTGTTTATCTGGTTGAAAAATATACATTTGTTTTATATTTGTTGTTATAGGTGGCTTTGCATGATGATGGCAGTTTAGGCAAATATTTGTAACATTTCCCGATAAATTGGTATCATGTCTGGGGGATTGTATTTCAGATCCGTATATGTAAAATATTTTATCCGTACAAGTTCTATAAATATAAAACTTTTTAATATACAGATGATCCATTCATGTCACGTTATTGATACATTTTTCGACGAAACTATGGAGAGGCGTCTGTACTGTCGGTCTGTCTGTTCGCAGCTTGGCTAAAAATTCACTTACCGTGTTACTAATTCAAGATAGCGGAACAAAATGGCGGCTAAATGAAATATTTATAATCTTAAAAAAATCAGCCTCTCAGGTCTCTAGATACCATAAAATCGTCTAGCTGTCAGTTTACGGCAGAACTTAACAACTACTTACCCGATTGACTTCAAATTTTCGTCAAACATTACGAGTCATATGGGTATGACCCGGTAACATTTTGGTAAACATCCAATATGGCAAAACAAAATGGCGGCCTAGTGAATTGTTAAAAAATTTATTACTAGAAATCTACTTATCCAATTTATCTCAAATTTTGCACAAAAAAACAAGTATTATGTACGAATCAATGCCAAGTGTGCCATAAATATTTGTGGTGTACAGATGAACTAGTAAAACTGTTTTACTAATTCAACATGATGGAATAAAATGGCGGCTAAATACAATGTTTGGAAAATATTATATTGAGTAAAAATCATTCAATTCAATCAATCTTCTCAGGTTTTACATATCTTCACGTTTTAGCCTCCCTAGATGCTAAAAAATATGTTTCAGACGTTACTAAAGAAATGATACAGATATTTTCACGTTGTCTCCTGCCCAAAAATAATTTTAACTACTGTCCAATATGACGAAATAAAATGGTTACCTAATAAAATGATAAAATATAGAAAATTATTTATTCAAATGACTTAAAATTTTGCACAAAAATAAATTGTGATAAATAGATCGATCGGCCTAATAGTTCTCAAAAAATCTACGCAATAAAATTTCTTATTCGATTCACTTCAATTTATGCTAAAAAATCCATTATGATATAACAAAAAAAGTGGTAAAACTTTTATACATCTTATTCAATTAATTCTAAATCATGCCCAAAAATGAAATGGGACGTAGGAAGAAAAATATAGGTTAGAGAAACAAAAAACATTTTCCTTAAAAAGAGCAAAGATCTCAATCTTAATATAAGCAAATTTATTGTTCATTGTCTTATATAAGGGTCAAGTGGGATTATAATATAAGACTTAGCAATATAAACTGGTAAAATATTTGTATAAAATTTAGAGAACAGAATAAAATGGAGGCAGGGGCGTGCAGTCCATAGAAAATATCTTCTAAAATGTAATTTTTGAAATAGGAAACAATTAATTTAGATTATATTAAAAATGCTAAAATATTATCTCAATTATCAAGCTCATAATAAATGCGGCCTTGACTCTGGCCGAGCGACAATAGAAAATGGAATAGAACCTATGCGGGCCGCTAGCTTCTCTGCAGCCAGGTTCTGTATGCCTGAGTTTCTGTGAATCGAGCCAGAGGTTATTGAACTTTCCACCAGCTGTTTGCAATTGTTGCATTTCAGTCGCGTGCTTTAAGTGGGGGCGGAAGCTATCGTTGGAGTAGGTTCTTTGTTTGAACGGCTATCCGTGTGTTGGAGACAATAATACGGACGTGGATACCCAAATACCGTCAACTTCGGCTGTCGGTAATAACGTTGAAAATGTTGGAGAATTTAGTAAGAAGAGTGTGTGTGAATGTGTGGTGTGTGTCTTAATAATAAAGGGATTTTCAACATTAAACTTCGCTGATAAGCTTCAAATAATTTCCAAAGGAAGGGCAAAATCGCCTATGAAAAATTTAAACACAAAAACTGAAAAACTGTCTTAGACATTTTTATCCGGAAAAACAATACGAACAATTTAAATGGCTAACAGGGTATGAAAATATAAGTAAATTATTTTGTTGGCCACGTTTACTTTTTGAAAATGAGAAAGGTCTCTGGAATAAAACTGGTTTTTCCGATTTAAACAATTTCCATAAAGCTGTAAAAAGACACATTATATCCAAAGCGCATTTGCAGGCCGTCATAAAAGAAAAAGTCTTCGGCAAAACCAGAATTGAACACGCCCTTAATAAACAGTTGGAAATTAGTCACCGCCAACGCAATGAACTAGTCAATAAAAATAGGCAAATATTAAGAAGACTTATCGATGTTGTTTGTTTTCTCGGACAGCACGAATTGGGATTTAGAGGTCATGACGAAACAAGGGTTTCTTCAAATAGTGGAAATTTTCAAGATTTACTTAGTTTAATGTCTAAATATGATGATTGCTTAAAAATCATTTAGAGCAGTCTAGCGTTTTTCGCGGAACGTCGAATCGAGTCCAGAATGATTTAATTTACACTGTTGCAACCATTATTTTAAAAAGAATTAAGCAGGAGATTGGCGAGGCGCGGTTCATTGCTATTGTTCTGCACGAAACAACTGATATCACAAATTTTAGCCAATTATCTATAGTAATACGCTACGTTAAAACAGACGAAAGTATTCAAGAGCGATTTTTAGGTTTTAAGAATGTGTCCAAAAATCGTACAGCAGATGCAATATATACCGTAGTTTATAACGTTACTAAAGAAATTAATAGAGAGAAAAAATTAGTTGCTCAAAACTATGATGAGGCTGCAGTGTGGCAGGACAATTAGGGGGTCTGCAAGCTAAAGTTCGAGAAACTTTCCCAAGTGCTGTGTTTGTCCATTGTTTTGCTCATAAATTAAATTTAGTTTTATTCCAGTCCGTCAATCACATTAAAGAGTGTAATGTATTTTTCGTTACTTTAAGTGGCATGGCTGCTATTTTTTCCAAGTCAACAAAACGTACTTTGGACTCCATTGTCCACAAACGATTGCCCAAAGTAGCTCCTACTAGGTGGAACTATAATGGAAGACTTGTGTTGACAGTATCTGAAAATCGTGAATCACTGATTGAACTATTTGAGAATATAATAGAAAATAATGAAACCGAGGGGGTTTTTGGACTGTTTGAAACGAGATTTTAATTTTAATTATTTGTTGAACATATTTTCAGAAATATTTCCATTCTCGGACAATGTTTTTAATATATTACAAACTAAAACAAATGATATTGCTTTTTGCCTGCAAAAATTGATGATTTTAAGTCTATATTAAGCCAAAAAAGAGATGACTTTGACCTATTTTGGGAGAAAACGATGACGTTAAATGTAGAGTCACAAGCCAAGCGTCTTCGGACAGACAAGGTGGGAGATATTCAAACATCATACAAATTCAGCAACAAATAAACTATAGATTTGACGGTTTAAATGATTTTAAAATCCATTTAATCTATTTAATTCATTTAAAAAACATCATACAGATGCCTCTTTTATGAAATAATCGATCAAATTCAGCAACAAATAAACTAAAGATTTAACGGTTTAAACGATTTTAAAATCCTCGAGCTCTGCAATTTTGATGCATTTAAAGGAAAAACTTTTCCAGAAGATGCGTTTAAATCTCTTCTTCTTCATTATGGTCAGTTCTTCGACCGAGTGTTACTGCGATCTGAACTAAAAGTGATTTACGAAACTGATGGCATTAGCGCAAAAAATAACGCTAAGCAACTGATGCAATTTTTAAAAAACAAGGAGCTGGAAGATGCCTGCACCGAAGTGTCGAAATTGTGTGCATTAGTATTGACAATACTTGCCACAAGTTCATCAGTAGAACGCAATTTTTCAACACTTAAACGTATCAAAAATTTCGCGAGAAAGTCAACGGGGCAGGAGAGACTTTCGCATACATCGCTGTTGTCCATTGAAAATAAACTTCTCCGAAATATGTCGGAGCATCGACGTTTTTATGATGACGTCATTGACGAATTTGCAAAAAATGATCGAAGAATCGAATTACATTACAAATAGGTAATTTTCTAAAAATTGCTTCCCTTTCTTAAAATTTCACCGCACGTCCCTGAATGGAGGCCTTATAAAATATGTAAAAAATCAGTCCCAAAAACTACTGAAACAATGAAAATTTTTCTTCGAATCAATTATAGCGAAGCAAAATTTTGTATTGTAATATTTACAATAGCTACTTTCACGGTGTTTTTTTGACTTCCCCCGTATATCTCAAGAAATTCAAAATAGGAATCGGTGTATTTTAGCTCGGAGAATTCGAAAATCGTAACAAAAAAACAACTAAATGAGAAACAAAAGACTTACGCCAACGATAGAACACTCTATATACTCTATATTCAACTGTTTTTGATTTATTGGTGTTTGAAAATTGACATTTTTGCTTCTTTGAGCCATGATAGCACCTGAGCGGTTAGACCTAGAGCAAAATAACTTACACATTTCTATCTTAGTTTTTGATAAGCTATCTTATGATGCCAGTCAAACAAAAAACCTAAATTATTTTGTTACCTATTTAATTGAATACATTCAAATGAAAAGTTGATGTAGGTGATCATCTTACTTCAAAGTAACTGTATTTTTTATTGTTTGACTGGCATCGTAAGATAGTTGAGCAAAAACTAAGATTAAAATGTGAAAGTTATATTGCTCTAGGTCCAACGTTCAGGTGCTATCACGGCTCAAAGAAGCAAAAATGTCAATTTTCAAACATCAATAAATCAAAAACAGTTGAAGATGGACATATAGTACTCTTATTAAAAGCACTTAATGTAATAATATATATATAACATCCTTGGCGTAAGTCTTTTGTTTTTCATTTAATTGTTTTTTTGTTACGATTTTCGAATTCTCTGAGCTAAAACACATCGATTGGCTATTTTGAATTTCTTGAGAAATACGGGCAAAGTCAAAAAAATACCATTTTTCCTTCTCAATGGAAGACCCTGTACACATAAAAATTAGGTGTTATCATTAACTTTTCTGGCCAAAAGGAAAAGATTCGTTACAAAAATACGTTCAGTTCCAATTACCAATCAATTACCCAGAAGTTCCTTTGTATGAATTCCTCCTTTTATCCATGAAAGTGAAGCGTAACACTATTTGTATAAGTACATAACACAAATTTGTGCTATATGTAAGTATTTAACAGGTTCGTACTTCATTATCACTAATAAAACGACATATTCATATTAAGGGAAGTTCTGGGTAAAACTTACGGATTGCACATCTCTGATGACAATATACTTTTTTAATTGTCCATATATGTTTGAGGGCCATAATTCATTTCAATAAAGCGTTTTGAAGATATAGTCAAAAAAGAGCTTAAAAATTATGTTTCAAATGTTTATGTTGGAAACGAGATATTGCTGAACTGATGATCACAGACCGTCTTTTTATAATTTATATAATACTATCTACTCTGAAATATTGGATCTTACAATGTAACTTTATCACAAATAAAAATTAATTTTCTTCTCTGAAAAATATTTTTGCAACGTCTATTACACCGCCTATGCACATTCTTTGAGACAATGTCTAAAGGTCAAAGAACGAGGGTTTTGTCGCCCACGTTTACACAAACTCAATATCTAATTACGTAGAAAAATTCAAAAGTTTAGCAGTCTCGCCCTCGAATCGATCGATTGACCCGATTCACATATATCAACTTCTCGATGCATACTTCCTAGCTGGACGAAGTATAAAGCACGATACACTGAACACCAACATGCCCGACCATTCGAGTAATCCTAATTCAGCTACACTCAAGCAGCGAAATCGTTCTCTTGAAAAATGTAATTTATAGAAAAGGAGCTTTTCATACGGACAGTGCTGGATTTACTGTTATTTAGTAAAGGGGCCGATTAAGTGCAACAAGAGAAACGCATTTTTGTGCAAAAAACTATCAAAAATTTCCTAATCTTCCATTGATCTAGTAATATTGTTGTAATAAGATAGCGCTGTTATCGACTTAGTTGTGTCGAACTGGACAATATTTTTGACTCTTACATTGGAATGGAAACATTTTTGCGACTAAAATGGGTGTTTGGGCTCTTTTGGTAATATTTCGTCGAATAAATAACAAAATGATACTTACAAAATTTAGCGCACTTGTGTACAAAATGAAAGAAATAATTTATTTTTTGCTCTAAAAGACCTTACTTGTAATCACAATAAAGACACTAAACATGCACAAAGTCTCGGCATCCATCACAAATTGTGCTGGTGATACATGTTTCTCTCTATTGAAGCATCAATAACCTAAAAAGTTCAAACCATGTCTTGCTAAAATTCATAATAATATTACGTTAATAAAGTGCGTGACACGAAAGAAAACCGGGCGGTCCTTAAAATAAAGGTTCATAGTCTTAAGTAAGCAGAAAAGTAAAATTTGTGTACGCAAATCAATTTTATTTTATTTTATTTGTTGTAATAGTTTGCTGCTTCACCTATAAAGTGCTCCAGCGAACCGGAACGGAAAATTAATCGAATATTTAGTAAATTTCGCACTGGTCCACTTATAATTGTGATGTGCCTAGAGTCTCCATGCACTTGCCGCTAGAAGGTTCAAGCTATTTCTAGTGGCGCCTATACATTTCGTGCATTTGTTTGCTTCTTTATAAATGCGTTGCGTTGAATTTGAATTATTATTTCGAAGTAACGATGGCGAGCAAAAGAGGAAAAACGATTCGAAGCGGTGCACGTGAAGTTATTGCGAGCGTTATAGAGGCCTGTACTAGAGAAGCTGAAAATCATAGTTTGACTATTCCGATTCAAAATCGAACAGAACGCACTGCATTTTACACTGGTGTTTCGGAAAGTAGTATAAGAAAAATTCAAAGAGAACATAATGATCGCTCATGTTCTACTTCATCTTTAAAATCTCCTGGTAAAAAAAGATCCCGATTATCATACAAAGATAAAATTGGGGATGGTGATTTTCAAGTAATTCGACGAACAATAGAGGATTTTTATGAAGAAGGTCCCGACCTGCAAACACCTACTTCGTGCTGTAAAGAACAAAATAGATTTTCCGTACGGGTTTAAAACCTTAAATCTGCTTTTACGATCAAATGGTTTTGTTTGGCGCACGTGTCAAAATAAACGAAAATTGCTCATTGAGAGACTAAATATTTTTAACTGGCGGGTGAAATCTCTATCAACTGTAAGGCAATATAGGCAAGAAGGACGCAATATTTTATATCTAGACAAAACCTGGGTAGATAATTATATGACAGTGAACAAATGCTGGCAAATTGAAAGTGTACAGTGTTGACTAACAACTGGAGACTATCATGGACAGATGAATAGAGATAATTTTGAAAAGTGGTTGCTCGAGAAGCTTATACCTAACATTCCTCCCAAATCAGTCGTGGTAATGGATAATGCGTCTTATCATTCTCATGTAGAAGATAAAGTGCCAACTAAATACTCTACAAAAGCTCATATGATATCGTGGCTTAAATCGAACAATCTTGTATGTGATCCAACAAGGAGAAAATATCAATTATATGAAGTAAGATCAGCCTACAAGCCTAGAGAAAAAAAGTATGAAATTGACGGTCTTTTACGTAACCTCGATCATACACCTTTAAGGCTGCCTCCATACATGTGCGACCTCAACCCTATTGAACTTGCATGGGCAGGAGTAAAAAAATATGCTTTGGAGATACAGGGTTTTAAAAAATATTTTTTTCTAAATTCCTAATTCTGATGCTATTATAGATAAAATAACTGTGTGAAATTTGATACACGTGATTATGCATAGAAGGGCATTTTTTATGTATGTATGTATAAAGTAATATGACAAACGGAGACAAACGGCCACTTTTGGTATACTTGAGTAGCCCAAAGTCGAACTGCATAAGTTAAAATTTTGATAAATCTTGTTCACTGGAATCAGTGCGGGCTCCCCTACTATAACTACATTGATGTGTTAATTTTGGAAAAATATGAGTTCTGTAGTTTTTCAAATATAAATTGCAATATTAAATATTTTTTGACACACGGTATTAAACAGAAAATTAATTATTTTGAAGCAGTTTATTGACAGCTACTTTATGAACAATTTTACAAAATATATGAATAAAAAACTAAACCATTTTTGAGGTTGACGGCCGTGATTCTAATAGGTCGATTCCTTCTAAATCGTTGTCTTGCTCTGAAAATGATGAGGTTTCGTTGTCACTACTTGAAGATCCCAGTGTGACAACTAAATCATCAATAACCGTTTCAATTTTGCCATCTACTTCCCAGTAGTTATCTTCAATAGAACGAACATGTTTAACATAAAAAGAATAAACAGGCGGACAAGACAATAATGTTAATTGCCTATATATTTAATTAGTTAGCTTAGCCCATGTCGCAGCCATATGTTTTTAAAGAAGAAAAATTAATTATTCCGTCGGACGCTCTAGGGCAGCTATGGGCAAACTTTGCTTAGCTGAGAGTGTAATTTTTGGACTTAATCAGGTCATAAGTAGTAGTAGTGAATAAAAAAGCTATAAAAATTTTACACATTTTTTAATTTATTAATCATAATAGCATAACATAAAAAACAAATTAACAAGAACAGACAGAAAAATGAAATGAAAATTAATGAGACTTGAGTTTGAAGCTGAGAAACAAGATGATCAATATTGGGGTTAATATCACTAGTACATAGCCGTAAAGTGTTTTCTAAATTAACATCTGTAAGCCGAGTATGATGCTTGAATTTATTAATTTTCATGAATGAAAAAAGCTGCTGACCTTTATACCGAATGTACAAATTATTTTTCGTGCGAAAACTCTCAACTGTGGATACTTTACTTCGGAAAGGTATATTCTGTAAAATTCGCTTAGTTCCACATCATCAAATTTAGACTTCAAATATAAGCCTTCTTGAAGCTCGATCAACTCGATTTGTGAGGGAAGCGGAGCATCTTCCACATTACACTTACAAGAATTTGCAAAGATATTGAAAGTGTTATCCGTATTCTTAAATTCGGAAAACCGATCAGTGAATTGCTCTGACAGTAGTTTCAGTTCTTCAGCATAGCGACCGTATTAAACAATGAAAACAGTTTTTACATCTCATTTGTGTTTCCCACAAACAAATTTTGTTTTGAAAAGCTTTAAGAAGACTGTACATTAACTGATATACTGATTTGCCAATTGCCTTGTTTTTGAAGCTTCAAAGTCAGATTGTTTAAGTGTACTGTGATTTCCACCAGCAATGTCAAGTCATAAAGCCATGTCGGATCACAAATTTGTGGCAATGTTTTCTCTTTCATTTCCATAAAATCAGCTATTTCTTTTCTAAGGTCATAAAATGTTTTTAGCATTTTACCTTTGCTTAGCCATCTTACTTCGCAATACTATGTCATACCATGGTGTTCTGAAGAGAGTTCGTCCAAAAATGCTTTAAACTGACGATTGTTAAGACCGAGGAAACTAATGAAATTAATGGTTCTTACTATCACATCCATAACGTTCTTCAGTCGAATGGACTTAGAGCACAAGTTTTGTTGGTGAATAATGCAATGCAGAATTATTAAATCACATTCTTGCACATTCATAGTGGTTGCTCTTTCCTTCAGAATTCCAATAAAACCTTTTCGAGAACCGACCACTGAAGGCGCACCATCTGTGCACACTCCAACTAATTTAGAACATATACACTGCAAACCATATTGCTGAAAAGTACTTTGCACTTCGGCAATAATATCTTTTCCAGTATTGGTCCCTTGTAGTGGTAGTAAAGCCAGTAATTTCTCTGTCGCTACAAATTCTTTATCAACACCTCGTATAAAAAGAGTTAACTGGGCTGTGTCAGATAAATCGGTACTCTCATCCAAACAGTGGCGTGCAGTCCATGGAAGCAAGGGAAGCAGTGCTTCCCCAACAAAAATTACAAAACATCTTCTAAAATGTAATTTTTGAAATATATATTAAAAATGCTAAAATATTATCATAATTATCAAGCCCATAGTAAATGCGGCCTTGACACCGACCCAGTTACAATAGAATATCGAATAGAACCTATGCGGGCCCCTAGCTTCTCTGCAGCCAAGTCCTGTATGCTTGATTTCCTGTGAATCGAGCCAGAGGTTATTGAACTCTACACCGGCTGTTTGCAATTTTCGCATTTCAGTCGCGTGCTTTAAGTGGTGGCGGAAGCTATCGTTGGAGTAGGTTCTTTGTTTGAATGGCTATCCGTATGTTGTGTGATAAGTACGTCGGGTCGTGCATGGTGCGATATGGAAGACAATAATACGGACGTGGATATGCAAATACCGTCACCTTCGGCTGTCGGTAATAACGTTCAAAATATTGGAGAATTTAGTAAGAAGAGTGTGTGTGAATGTGTCTTAATAATAATGGGATTGTCACACGGAAAAACCGCCTACGAAAAATTTAACCACAAAAATAAAAAAACTGTATTAGACATTTTTATCCGGAAAAACAATACAAACAATTTAAATGGCTAACAGGGTGTGAAAATATAAGTAAATTATTTTGTTGGCCACGTTTACTTTTTGAAAATGAAAAAGGTCTCTAGAATAAAACTGGTTTTTCCGATTTAAACAATTTCCATAAAGCTGTAACAAGCCACATTATGTCCAAAGCGCATTTACAGGCCGAAGAGAAGAAAAAGTCTTCGGCAAAACCAGAATTGAACACGCCCTTAATAAACAGTTGGAAATTAGTCACCGCCAACACAATGAACTAGTCGATAAAAATAGGCAAATATTAAGAAGACTTATCGATGTTGTTTGTTTTCTCGGACAGCACGAATTGGGATTTAGAGGTCATCAGGAAACAAGGGTTTCTTCAAATAGAGGAAATTTTCAAGATTTACTTAGTTTAATGGCTAAATATGATGATTGCTTAAAAACCCATTTAGAGAAGTCTAGCGTTTTTTGCGGAACGTCGAATCGAATCCAGAATGATTTAATTTCCGCTGTTGCAACCATTATTCTAAAAATAATTAAGCAGGAGATTGGCGAGGCGCGGTTCATTGCTATTGTTCTGGACGAAACAACTGATACCGCTAATTTTAGCCAATTATCTTTAATAATACGCTATGTTAAAACAGACTGAAGTATTCAAGAGCTATTTTTAGGTTTTAAGAATGTGTCCGAAAATCGTACCGCAGATGCATTATATACTGTAGTTTATAACGTTACTAAAGAAAATAATGGAGAGAAAGAATTAGTTGCTCAAAGCTATGATGGAGCTGCAGTGATGGCAGGACCATTAGGGGGTCTGCAAGCTAAAGTTCGAGAAACTTTCCCAAGTGCTGTGGTTGTCCATTGTTTTGCTCATAAATTAAATTTATGTTTAGTTTTATCCCAGGCTATCAATCACATTAAAGAGTGTAAAGTATTTTTCGTTTCTTTAAGTGGCATGGCTGCCAAGTCAACAAAACGTACACAAGCTTTGGACTCCTACTAGGTGGAACTATAATGGAAGACTTATGTTAAAAGTATCTGAAAATCGTGAATCACTGATTGAACTATTTGAGAATATAATAGAAAATAATGGAACGTGGGACTCAGAAGCAATAAATAGTTCGTGGGGGTTTGAAACGAGATTTTAATTTTAATTATTTGTTGAACATATTTTCAGAAATATTTCCATTCTCGGACAATGTTTTTAATATATTACAAATCAAAACAAATGATATTGCTTTTTGCCTAAAAAAGTCGATGATTTTAAGTCTATGTTAAGCCAAAAAAGAGATGACTTTGACCCATTTTGGGAGAAAACGATGACGTTAAATCTAGAGCCACAAGCCAAGCGTCTTCGAACAGACAAGGTGGGAGATGTTCAAACATCATACAGACGCCTCTTTTATGAAATAATCGATTAAATTTAGCAACGAATAAACTATAGATTTAACGGTTTAAATGATTTTAAATTCCTCGAGCTCTGCAATTTTGATGCATTTAAAGGAAAAACTTCTCCAGAAGATGCGTTTAAATCTATTCTTCTTCATTATGGCCAGTTCTTAGACCGAGTGTTACTGCGATCTGAACTAAAAGTGATCTATGAAACTGATGACATTAGCGCAAAAAGTAACGTTAAGGAACTAATTTTTTTCCTTTTTAAAAGACAAGGAGCTGGAAGATGCCTTCACCGAGGTGTCGAAATTGTGTGAATTAGTATTGACAATATCTGCCACAAGTTCATCAGTAGAACTGATTTTTCAACACTTAAACGTATAAAAAATTTCGTGAAAAATTCAATGGGGCAGGAGAGACTTTCGCATACATCGCTGTTGTGCAATCATTGTCGCATTGAAAGTAAACTTCTCCAAAATATGTCGGAGCATCGACGTTTTTATGATGACGTCAATGACGAATTTGCAAAAAATGATCGAAGAATCGAATTATATTACAAATAGGTAAGTTTTTAAAAATTGCTTCCCTTTCTTAAAATTTCACCGCACGCTTGAAACCCAGCCAATCTATCAGTTTGTATGTTTTTTTGATATCACTAGGCATCATATCTATGCGTCGAACAACAGTACGTCGCGATAAGCTCACTTTCTCAAACTCTTTCTTCTTTTCTAGCACAAAAGTTCTGCAACATGTACTAGGCACTCTTTAACAAACTCTCCCTCAGAAAATGACTTCGATGTTTTCGCTATTTTCGAACTAACTATAAAACTAGCATTAACAACACTCTCTAGATTTGATCTTTGTGAATGGAACATTTGTTATTGTTTCCCCAAATCGGCTATGAGTTTTTAATTGTATCCTTTCTTAACTGGCCCGTAAGTAAATTATATTGAGTGAAACGCTTGCTGGAGTAACGCCGCTTCGCAACTAAAGGTGGTACTGTCAAACGTGCAATAGCTAAACTCTGTTACCATTAGATGACTTTGAAAGTGAACAGTGAAGGACAATTTGTGCTCCTAATAATTTGTATAGTTTTTTTTTTTGGTTTTAACGCACTAATTAAGAATTTTTAGAACTTTACACAGAGCAATATTTATTTTTGAATGTTATGTTAATCTAGAATACATGACAAAATGGTTTGTGTAAAATAATGTAAAATTTACCTTAATGATTACTGTTTTAAAGATAAATTTATTGAAAGCATAATCTTTCAAGAGGGGCAGAATGTTATAGTTGGCGCATTACCTTTCTGGAATGACGTCATTTTTGGTTATTTTTGTTTGATTTATGTTAACTGACAGTGACAAAAACATTTTGAAAAAACTCATTGTCGTTTCTTTACAACAGTCAATGCCGGTTTTGGTTATGTGTCTTTCAGAATATATTCGTCAAAATTGACATTGATTTGTTGTGATTCTTTTTAAACTTTTGCAAGATGCCGCGAAGATATAATCAGCAATCACAGCTAATAGTTTTGAATATCTTGGCTTTTTTTCAATTGGAAAAAGAGCAAGCTAAAAATGGAATCCTTCCGCAAACTGATAATATAATTGAACGAGCTTCAAATGCTCAAAATCACTGCATACGTTTAGGTTAGGAATCATCGCTGAAATATAAATAATATAAGAAATACGTTATTTGAAACCAGCGTGACGTCATTCCAAAAAGGTAATGCGCCAACTATAAGCCCTTTAACATAGAACAGGGAACACCTGTAATTTTTTTTAACTGACAAGAGGTGTCAAGTCGTCACTGTCATATATATATTTTTCAGTCATTGTAAAACGTAAAATAAAGAAAACATAGGAAAAATGGTTGTTTTCGTCAGCAGAATATCAACGTAACGAAATTGTTTGTATCCAGAGTCCAGGAGGCAAAGGACAGACATTAAACAATAACTTTTTCTACTCTGTAACGACTCGTTTTACTTTATAGTAATACGTTATAAGAGTACATTTGAACGTAATGGAGTAGTCTCAGCAATTATATATTATAATATAGATTATCGTGTTAAAACATAACGGAGGTATTTTTTAACAGCTTTGCGGTACTTATTTGTTTTATAATAAACTAAATTCTGAAGCTTCAGGAAAAACTTTGCGACTTTTGTATTTAATTGTTTTTTTCTATTTTCAAAATTCAATTCTGTAGATGGGGCGCAAAATATACGGAAACACCATATCTTCCTACCTGGACGAAGTATAAAGCATGATACTCTCTACACCAACATGTCCGTCTATTCGAGTAATCCTAAGACAGCTACAGTCAAACCCTGAAATCGTTCTGCTGAAAAATGTAATTTATCCGTTTGTGTTGTGTTGAGCTCTCTCGGGAGTACCGTTTGATGAATTTCCATTTCCAGGTACACGTAATTTTGTATATAATCGTGTTTTATAATATTATCCGACTGCCTTTTTGGTTAGATTAGGTTAGTACTTTTTTAGCTCATATTTAGAACTGGGATCTACACGTATTAAAAATTAAATTTGTCTCCAAACTAAAAACGTCGTTTACGCAAATAGAGGGCATTTCTTGGCTCTTCTGATTCCCGGTTTTTTCAGCAAATCCAATTTCCTACTTTTGAGGACTCATGCATACATCCTAGCTGGACGAAGTATAAAGAACGATACACCAAATGCACGACACACTGAATGCTGAAAATGCCCGTCCATTCGAGTAATCCTAATTCAGGTACACTCAAGCAGTGAATTCGTTCTGTTGAAAAATGTAATTTTTAGAAAATATTCTTTTCATATGCACAGTGCTGGATTCTACGTCATTTGGTAAAAGGACCGATTAAGTGCATTGATAGAGAAGCGCATTTATTGAGCAATAAATATGTTTCAAACGGATTTTATTTTTAGAATTATTTGATAGTGAACGTTACTGACTTAGTGACTTATTACTTAAAGTTACGTAGTAGCTTTAAAACGCGTCGACTTTTTAATATCTCATTAACCGAAGAAGAAAAATTGCTATTAAGATTGATGTTTCACAAAAATTCGTCTTTTTCTTTATTGAAAAATTTAGGCAAATTGCATTTTAACTTTTTGATACAGCAGTTTTTTTTCCAAATTAAGAAGCATTTTTAAGGTCAACCGTCATATTTTGTATTTGACCGAATATCCGGCTCTTTTAGTAGACAATGTATGTCTTTTTCGAAATTCTGACGCCGAAATTTGAAGCAGTTAAAGTGCGAAGATATTGGGAGTGTTTCTGGATAGAAAACATAACTGACAAACACATATAGATGCACTGCGTAAAAAGCTACTTAAAAACTACTACACCTTAACCCTTTATCGGTTTATGTGACCATATGGTAACATAGATTTTTATAACCGTTAACGGTCACAACGCTAAGAACGTCTTGTAAAATTCTGAAACTTCTGCTGTTATATCAGAAAAAAATGCTGATCTATTTATTAGTATTTATATTTCTTTACTTATAAATTTTATGAAAATATGAATTGTAACCATATGGTAACATTGAACAATAAAAGAACTTTTTTATTAAATAAAATTGTTTTTATTATAATAATCAATTTAATTTTGATTAACATGAAAATCTTTGAAACAATTTTTTGCTTCTGTAAAACATAGTCTGGTGTCGCATTTAATACATTTCATGCGGCTCGTCCCTTTAGTACAATTTCTGCACCTGCCTTTACTGGTATATACAGGCCAGTGTCCCAAGGAATCAAACCTTGAAGCGTTATGTGGCCTTTCAACAACTGGCCGCCGAATTTTGGGTATATCAGTACTTTCAGCACTAGGTCGGCCCTTTCTGGCTTCCTTTCCACAACTACTTAAAGACTTGGCAATATCTAGCCTAAAGTTTTTAAGTGGCATGTATTTTTTCTGGCCTAGAGCAACGCAGTCTTTTCTGTAAAGCAGCCATGCATTTACCATAGATACATCAAGGAGGTAAGCAAAAATACAAAAATACCATCTCTTTGCCTTATGGGGAGTTTTGTACAGACCCATTAGAGCGTTTGCTGTATCAACACCCCCCCATATGTTTGTTGTACTGTATAACTATTGATGGACACTCTATATCTATTTTTGATTTGGCATTTTTGCAAAATCTTTTTACAGTACCTAGCGGTTCTACGCCATAAAGGGTACTTCCTAATAAAACAGGTTTATTATCTACCCATTTTGTAATGATGATACCTTTGTCTTTGTCAATTTTGTAGTCATATTTTCCCCGCCCTTGTTTTTGTAGGACTTTGTCTGTATCAATGGGACATCCAGCGATTCTATTGCTGCGTAGTGTTCCAAGGCTATATATTTTCATTTTATTTTTGAGATAAAGGAAAAGTTGCAGGCCTGCAAAATAATTGTCGAAAAAGAGACTTGAATTATCAGGGTCATGCAGGGATTTTGAAAGGGCTATAACAATGGAAGCTCCAACGCCCAAATTTGATTCTTCTTCAGTTATTTCATTTCTGGTTCCAACAAGTTGAGAAAAAGTGGTAGCTCCCTGGTATGGTATAAAGTCCAGGACGTAGCCAGAAACTCCTGCAATTACAAAAAATTTGTACCCCCATTTATGGGGTTTGTTTTTTATATATTGCCTGCCTGCGGGTCCCTTTATAGGCAACCATGGTCTCGTCCACTGAATACTGATTATCAGTATGATAATTTCGAAAATTAGCTCGGATCTTTTCTGCAAAAGGACGTACCTTGAAGTATCGGTCAGTAGTATTATCCGTAATGTCATTGTTGTTATTGAAGTGTATAAAACGCCTCAAAGTTTTAAAACGTCTAATTGGCATCAAGGATGCTACCTGCTCAATACGTGTACCGCTTGCCCAGTAATCTTGATAGGATGGAAGATCTATTATTCCCATATATAATAAACAGGATATAAAATCTGTCATCTCGTTGGCGTTCGTCGCGATACATGTCCCTGTTACTTGAGTACTGTAAAGATTAGTTTGCTCAATGATATCAGACATTATGTCAAGTGAAAACATTTTGGTAAAATATTCAATAGGAGTGAGCACTTCATCATTGAAAACAGGAATAAAAGTGTCATTCCTATTAATGTTTGGTAAATCTTCTTTGGTCCAGTTGAATGCTACTTCTGGTAGTTTCTTTTTTTTTCTTTAGGGGTGGCTCAATAACTTGTTCTGCCTCTTCGTCAGAGGTATGGTCGATATCCGAAATATTACCATCTAAAATTTTTATAATATTATATAAAATAAAATGCAGTCACCTCCCGACAAAATCTTAGCTTCCCGTATTTTGTCTTGAATTTGTTTCAAAGTCATTTCTTCCTCATCGTCTGATGAATCAGAATTATCCGAAACTTGAGGAAGGGGTGGCAGATAAAATTTACTTTTTTCCTAAAAGGAACAAGAAGGAATTGAATTATATTCATCCATAGCGGTAAATGGGCGCGAAAATCTAAAAATCGATATCTACAGTGGGCAATGTAACCAGATGGTTACGCTGATTTCTACAAGAGTTTTCTATGAAACTCCTCAAGCTTATACTAAAATAATCTATAAAATTACTCACCTGTTATGTCTAGAAAATACCACTAAATTTGGAATAAAACTGGAATAACTTTTATTAGTTCAAATAATTACATTTATATCTAGTTGCAACATAACCACAAAAATACAACGCAACAGGTCTTCACACGTGGCAAACAAAATTCAGTTTATCGCGAGCGCGCCTCGACTCTTAGTTCCCCCTCCTACTCACAGTTGTAACCAAGTGGTTTCGTTGCCCTAAACTCTGTAAAGTACAAGGATTGCGGAAAAGATGCGTTTGAATTCAACGTATCCATATGGTTACAATGACCAATAAATGTATGTTTTAAATTTTATAACTTGACCGATAAAGGGTTAAGCTTTGTGACTGCCTACTGTAGTCAAACAACATTCCTGACTCTTTATTTTGCTAATTTTCATAGTCAAAGTGAAAGAGTTTTTTATGATACAAAAATATGCAATTCGTTTAACGGGAAATCTGAGCTAACAAAAGTAGTGTCGTGATTTGTTTAAAAAATTAAAAATACTGACATTAATTGGGGTTTATATTATAGAGGTTTGTCTTTTTGTATATAGAAACAAATCTCTTTATTTGTCTAATCAAGTTTTGCATAGCCACGGTACCAAAAATAAAAACATATTGGCTCCGACCAATCACACAACGACAGCCTATCAGAAAAGTTTTTACTTTCAGAAATGTTAAATATTTAATTATCTAAGTGACTATATAAAAGAGATAGTGAATATTCATTCATTCTTCCTCTTAAGAAATCTTTTATTAAAATTTCTTATATGTTTGTTGTTTCTGAGTTATTTGAAAAAAAAAACTAAACTTCTTTTATTTAAATCTTTCTTTATTAATAAATTTTGAAATTGATTATATGGTGGTTTTGAAACATTTGCAAATTTTTCTAGACGTCATTCTGAATCCAATGGGCCTTCACACATATTTTTAGCACCAATAGCAAGAATTAACACTATCAGATCAGACTAAAAAAGATAAATTATTTGATTGACTGGATCTTTACCTGACGAAAATCCATTATCAACAATGTAAATAAAACACTTTAAACGGTTTTAGATTTTCACTTTTAGCCACAACTTGTGACATGTGTTTCTCTAACACTGTAGCTTCGTCAGACAAACGGTATTTAAACTAACAATTTGCTAAATGAGCTTAATTTTTATAAAACATATTTCTAGGTAAAGACTTTTATGGCCTACGAGAGACCTAAATAACATCTAAACGGAAATTTCTGACGAAATAGGTTTAAAAGAGGTGAACTATTTATATCTAATTGGTCGTTTAAGAGAAACTGGATGTTTTTACGTTTATTAATTTCTATAGACTCTAAAAGTGACAATATTTTACGTCCGTTTATTGTATGTAATATTTCATAATGTTCTTCGAAAGTATGGTTATTATCTAACAAATGTTAGGCGTATGATGAATCTGTTTTATTTTTAATAAAATTTCTTTTATGCTCTACTAGTCTCTGGTTAAAAGTTCACCCAGTCTGGCCTATATACACTTTTGTGTATGATCCACAGTTTAATTTAGAAACTACGGAGTTATTATTTTTATTTGTTTTTTCTTTCTTATTTTTTATTAACTCCACAACGAAAATTTACCTATAAGACCTGTAGACCTAAAAAATGATAGATATTGTTATAGAAAAGACCAATTTTGTATCCACCTATTCTGTTAAAAATTCTATTGATTTAATTAATAAAATTAAAAATATTAAATTGCCAAATAATTCAGTTTTTATATCGTTTGATGTAAAAAGTCTTTTCCCAAGCATACCACCTTTAGACACAGTTGAAATTAAAAAAATAATCTTATTGGAAACAAAACTAATCCTATCTTGCAAACAGAAATTATAGATTACTTGTAGTTTAATGAGGAGTTATTTTCAGCCAAGGAAGGGCTTATTATAGGGAACCCTTTAAGTCCACTCTTGGCTAAAATATTTATGCATAATTTGGAAGAAAAAATTTAAAAAAACCCTCTGTTTCAATAATCTTTCTATTTGTATAGATACGTCGACGATATATTGATCTGTTTCACTGGCACGATGAGACAGCTTAACATTATTTTAAAAGATTTAAGTACCATACACAAACATAAAATATACATTTTACTGTCAAAATAGAAACTAATAACTCTATAAACTTTTTAGATTTGAACATAACAAACTTACACATATCGACACAACCAGCAATAATAAATCAATGCACCCATTAGCACAAAAACTAGCAGGATTTCATAGCATGATACACAGATTAATTAATATACCTTTAAACAAAGATAATTTTCAAAAAGGATTAAAAATAATTAAACAAATAGCAGTTAACAATGGATATGATGCAGAAATAATTGACAATATTTTAAATCCAAAAACTATTAAAAAAACACTTTCAGAAATTTATTCAGTTCCACCCAAAGAAGAAAATAAATATAAGATACGTACTTATATCGGTAAACCTATAGAAAAGATGGCTTCTATACTACGTAAAAAGAACATTAAAATTGCATTTAAAACAAATAATAATCTAAGTAAATTTATAAGAAATAAACTGTGCATTATGTCCAAAAGTGCATATAGGTCAGACTGGAAGAACTTTTAAACAGAGACTAGCATAGCATAAAAGAAGTTTTATTAAAAATAAAACAGAATTAACATACGCCGAATATTTGTCAGATAATATCCATGCTTTGGATGAAAATTTTGAAATATTACATACAACAAACAAACGTAAAAAAATGTCACTTTTAGAGCCTATGGAAATTGATAAACGGTAAAACACCCAGTATCTCTCAAACGACTATTTAGATATGAATAATTCACCCCTTTAAACCAATTTTGTTACAAATTTCCGTCCAGACGTTATATAGGACTCTCGTAGGCCATAACAGTTTTTACCTAGAAACAAGCTTTATAAAAATCCAATCAAATTTAGTAAATTATTAGTTTAAATACCGTTTGTCTGACAAAGCTACAGTGTTATTTTTAAGTGTGTTCGGATTATTTGTTGCGTTTAGATTGACAAACAAAAATATTTAACTTTAAATTGATTGAAGCAAATATTTAATAAAATTACATATCTCACCATGTAGACTAGTCTGCCTACAGAATGTTTCAATACATAATATAAACAATATTATTTAAGCAAGCATAAGAAATTATGTCATTTAATTTATGTTTTTATAGACATACTTTACATACTTTCATATCTAGGTTATATGTCAAACAAACTGACATATTTTAAAATTTTGAAATCAATTCTTTTTTTATTATTTAATATCCCTCTCTCTGCGCACTGATGAGTCCCAATAGGATGAAAGTATTTGTACAACTACTATGTGTCTATAAAAACTTAAGGTAAATGACATAATTTCTTATGCTTGTTTAAATAATATTGTATAAATTTATAATAACACTATTCTTATATTTGTGGCTAAAACCCTAGAATATGAAGGCAGAAACATAAAAACCATGGTCTGTAATTTTTAATGTACAAACTCATCTTAATATAATTTTATAATTTTAGTTTTAAAACCCTTAAAAGTAAAATTTTATACTCTATATTATTCATTAAGTATTCAAGCAGGAACAAGTGCACTAATTTTAACTCAAAGAAAACACCATTTTATTTATGCTGTAACCGCAATAATCTGACTTTTTATCGCATAAAAGCTGATTTATTATGAAGCATCCCAAGCAAAGGCACTAAAATAATTAATAATGAACATACCGAAAGGTTCTTAATTTTGTTTATATATATATATATATATATATATATATATATATATATATATATATATATATATATATATATATATACTATCAATCAGGATAGATTATATGCTTGAGTCAATGTTTCCAAGAAATTAGTGTTTTGGTTTGGTAAAGGTGGTATATTTCAAGGTTTCAAGGAAAAATTGACTAACCTGTGAGTTAAGAAATGAAATGCTGCCATTTTGTGTTGACGGCAATGAAATAAGTAGGATGTTATATACCTATCAGTATTTATCCTATAAATATCAAATAGTGATAACACTCAAATATTTCCCAAAATCCATTTGTAAAATATACTGTTACATAAATTTATAATGACACTATTCTTATACTTGTGGCTAAAACCCTAGAATATGAAGGCAGAAACATAAAAACTATGGTCTGTTATTTTTAATGTACAAACTTATCTTAACATAATTTTAGTTTTAAAACTCTTAAAAGTAAATTTGTATACCCTATATTATTCATTATGTATTCAAGCAGGAACAAGTGCACTAATTTTTACTAAAAGAAGAGACCATTTTATGTATGCTGTAACCGCAATAATCTGACTTTTTATCGCATAAAAGCTGATTTATTATAAAGCATCCCAAGCAAAAGCACTAAAATAATTAATAATGAACATACCGAAAGGTTCTTAATTTTGTTTGTGAGTTTATTCTTGTATCCAGCGTTGTCTGAACTAGTTAAATTTTTAATAGTCATTTGGAAAATGGGCAATGTTTAAAATTAAAAATAAGCTTTAAGTTATTAGTTTGTTTAATATTGTTTTTAAAATAAAATATTATGCGATATTCGTTCGTTAGGTGTTATTACAGAACTCGTTTATATTCTAGACTCCCTCCTCCGTCGCCTCGTCCGTAAAAAAAACAAGTACTGTAATAAATCACCTTTCGGACTTATAACGTAAATTACTATTATGCAGTGCTCCTTGACATCTTTCATTCAAGCCACATTAGGACGCTAACGCGTTCGAAATTGGTGCTAACCTAAAGTTAGTGAATTTTAAACGGGTCACCTTTTGTCACAGCGTAGACTCGGTAGTCAGTTTTAATGGTGAAGTACCCATAGAGATCTTTTATTCCAGTTTTCATTAAAAGATTCATTCATTCATCATTCCCATAGTTTAAGCCGCTGGATGAGCATCTACATGTCAACAATGATTGTCTTAAAAGTGTATTCTTCATTAGCTTTCTGAATATCGTCTTCTTCTTCGGTTGCGGATTTTACCAAACATTATGTTGTTACGGCACGAAATAGTTTTTAAATATTATTGTAATATTTATCTTTTTATGACATGTAATCTTTCTTCTGACTGGTTCACGTTTTTCAAATACTTCGGCTTGTATTATGAGTTGAAGTAGTTCCATATTGATATTCGTTACGTAATATATTTAGCCCTAACACTTGAACCTGTGGTGGAAGATAGATCAAAATACAAGATTTCTAACCACGCTACACCAAAACTAGTTACGTCCTGGATGCGCGTTTCGCTAACCAAGTTAGCATAACCAGCAGATGATATAAACCCAAGTAACTTTTCTAACCGAGACTATTTATAGGTAGATGTGGTCACAATGGGTTGCACTCGACTGCACCATTGTCAAGCAAGCAATAGGGGGGACTATAGGGAACAGGCTTTATATATATATATATATATATATATATATATATATATATTGTTTTCCATGTTGGGCAACCTCTTGATTTTTCTGTTCTTCCGTATCTTAAATGTGCCATGTGTTCTTCAAAACAAATGTTTATGGAGCGTTTAGTTTGCCCAACATATTTTAGATCGCAGTCATTACAGCTACTTTCATAGATGCCACTCCTCTTCTTCAAGTCGACTTTGCCTTTAGGGTTTCCAAGGAGATTTTTCAAACTGTTCTATGTTTTGTAGGCTATTCTAAAACCTACGGTTTCAAATACTTTTCCTAGACCTCTCGTATATCTAGAGGTCATATGGGACTACTATGAACTTATTGGGAACCTGAGATACTTGAAAAGTAATGGCATCTTTTAACATTTTCTTATGCCTATATCTATTTACTAATTTATGGACAAAATTATCATTATATCCATTACTTTTAGCTATTTAGTCCGATTCATTGCATTGTTAAAATGTTCTTTACTTAATGAAAAATTTACTAACCTGAGTTAAGAAATGAAATGCTGCCATTTTGTTTTGACGGCAATGAAATAAGTCGGATGTTATATACCTATCAGTATTAGTAATTTTCCTATAAATATCAAATAGTGATAGCTATGTAACATCCGACTCATTTCATTGTCGTCAACACAAAATGACAGCATTTCATTTCTTAACCCACAGGTTAGTGAATTTTCCATTAAGTAAAGAACGTTTTAACAATGAAATGAATCGGATTAAAAATATAGCTAAAAATAATGGATATAATGATAATTTTGTACATAAATTAGTAAATAGACATAACCATAAAAAAATATTAAAAGATGCCAATACTCTTCAAGCACCTGAGGCTCCCAAAAAGTTCATAGTAATTCCGTATGAGTCCAGATATACGAGAGGTCTAGAAAAAGTATTTAGAAACGTAGGTTTTATAGTAGCCTACAAAACGGAGAACAGTTTGAAAAATCTCCTTGGAAACCCTAAAGACAAAGTCGACTTGAAGGAGAGGAGTGGCATCTATGAAAGTAGCTGTAATGACTGCGATCTAAAATATGTTGGGCAAACTAAACGCTCCATAAACATTTGTTTTGAAGAACACATGGCACATTTAAGATATGGAAGAAGAGAAAAATCAAGAGGTTGCCCAACATGCAACAATATCACCAAATAAGAATAAATAATCTTAAATTAATTAAAAATGTATCTAATAATAGATTATTGGATGCATTTGAGAGTAAATAAATAGTTAAATGTGGTAAGAAAGCACTAAATATTGACAGAGGGCCTATTCTCTAGTCGGGTGCAACCAAGTCTGACCACATTTACCTATAAAGAGTGTCGGTTAAGATAAGTTACTTTAGTTTATATCATCTGCTCATGATGAAGTTAGCGAAACGCGCATCCAGAACGTAACTAGTTGTGGTGTAGTGTGGTTATTACTCTTGTATTTCGATGTATTATATGTACACCACAATTTTAAGGTGTCCCCACAAAAAATAATCGAGGGGCGTCAAGCGGAGACCGAGGTGGCTACTCTACTTAGCCCTAGTTTCAAGAAAGACATTGTTTAAATATCCCCGAACATTCCGAGCAAAATGCGGTGGAGCACCATCCTGCTGAAACCATATTTCATCATTTGTTGCACCATTACCTAAATAAATGAAGTTTAAATACCTAATACAGCTGGTAAAGTAAGAAAACGGTTATTCGGAGATAGTTCTGCGATATATGGGACAATTTTGGTCCTTAAAAGATTCTTATATCTTTCTCGAGATAATGAGTCTTCCATGAAGAGAGGACCGATTATTTTTGCACCCTTTATACCACACCAGACCTTTCTCTTTTGGGGAAATCGGGTATGATCTTCATCTATCCAATGTAGATTTTCTCTGAACCAATATCGACAATTAGGCCGATTAACTTTTCCATTTAAAAAAAAAGTTGATTCGTCAGCAAAAGTAATTTGATTGATAAAATTTGGATTGGTATTGCAACGTTCCATCATGATTTCACAAAATTCCAAGCGCCTATCGTGTGTGGATGAAACTTTTCCGATTTTAGAAGTCGGTCTACGGAAATGTGTGAGACGTCATTTTCCCTTCCTAATATTCTGGTAGAAAGGTGTGGATTTTTTTCTAAACTGATTAAAACATTCAGAACCCTATCGCCACCTGTTGCGCTTTTAGGTTTACCTGAACGTACAGCATTTTTTACCTTTCCAGTTTCACGAAATTTTAATTTTACTTAAGGTAGATTTAGTTATTCGATTGGAAATTGGAAATGTTACAGACATCTTGCAAGTTTCTCATTCTATCCCCATAACCCAGTATAATTAGAATTTCAATTCTTTGGGTTTCAGTTAAACAATCAATTTTTGTAAGTCAACAAAACTGACATTGTCAAACATATCAGGTAACCTTTTATGTGTGGGTATTTTAATAAAAAATAAAACATAAAATTATTAAAAACTTGGCAGCAATGCGCCATTGGATCCGGCATAGCTTTATATCTAAGTGTACAGATTTCCATTAAATTCAGGTAAGCGGTACCTGAGATATTTCGCTCTTTCCTTACTTTTGTTACACGCTGTATAGGGAGATCCTTTTAAAAAGATGTGTATTTCTTTCTCACATGTATAAAAAATGTGTGTACTTAAAAACTATATATGATTACCTACAATTTGGTAAAAAAAATATTGTCCTATCTTAAAAAATAAAAAAATAATAAGTGGCATCCATTTTAATGAACTAACCCGGTACATACATAAAAAAGTAGATAAGGTCGAATTGATAACGTCCTTTTTATTTGAAGTCGATTATCTATAGAAATTAAGAATAATAACGAGACAATCGGTCTTCAGTTACTTAATATTAATTCGGGTCCTCAAAATCCGACAAATTAAACTATTTTTAATGAGAATCTGTACGACGACCATAACTTAATTAACTCCTTTTGAGAGATTCTAACCTATAAAAGTGCTATTTTATCATAAAAGAAAAACACCAAATAATTACTAAGTGAACTTACCACGGCTTTCCTCATTGTTTCTGCTGTTTCATCAAATATTCAAAAAGGCTTTTTTTGAATAAAAGATTATAGAACATGGTTTTAAAAGTGCTTCAAAAGGAAAACTCTTTATTCAAAAATATTATGGAATTATAACTTTTACTTACGCTCTTTTAAATTGAGGTCAAAACTTTATATTTTAAGATAAAACAGAGTTTCCGGTAACTTTATTAATCAGCCTGAATGTAACGGAAAGTTAACCAGTTTTTGATTTGCATAGCCGGTTTTCACAAAATGTGCACTTTGTAGAAAAACAAGAAAGGCATTAACGCGGCAAGAAAATTTGGCCAACCAAAGACAGGTGCTTCTGACACAAAGTCTTCATCAGTACAGTCAATTAGTGGAGAGACGAGTACAACTAGTGCTAAAACTTAAAAAAAAAATCACACAAGAGTCACCAACAGGAGCAAATATTTGTGATTACCAAGAGAAAATCCGAAATCTTCGCTGGACTTAATACTCTATTATTGCGGATCAGCATAGAGCCACCTGTTGAGAAACTTTTAACCCAAGGGTAATTAAATCAAAACATGAAAGATATTAACGCGGTAAAATCATACCACGCCATCTTTTTAGAAATTTAATTTCTCATTTTGCTGCAAATTATTTATAGAATGTTCAATTTCATTTTCAAGAAAGTCCAAATACATTTTGCCTGTTAAAGGCTCATGGAAAAATATTGGACCAATAATGCATAGTCCTACAACGCCCAACCAAACATTCACTCCAAAACGATCCCGGAATGAATCCTGGATTTTTCTTTGCCTAATACCGAAAATTATTTCTATTAAACATCTCTTAGTAAACCATGATTCGTCCAAAAAAATACTCTTATGGTGAAACACAGGATTTATTCCATAATTATTTAAAAACCAATTGCAATAAATAAGTCGTCTTTGGAAATCATTTTCAAATAGGTGATGGTGAATTTGATACTTAAACGATTTAAATCCGTGTTTCTTTAAACATTTTCTGGTACTTCTTTCTTTTTTTCTAGTTAAATCTAACAAAAATTATAATGGCATCCCTATGCAATTGTTTCCAAGGACAACTTATTTTAGTTTAGTCATCTCAGTGCACTGTATCTGCCGGTGAAATAAAATTATTACTACTATTTTTTTCGCGTTCTTAAAATAAGACGATAAAAAACATAAAATGTCAAAATAATACAAAATAAGTTATCAATGAAAATTATTTCAAAATTTACTATCTGTATATCGGCAAAGTTTTGTCAATTCTTTCTAAAATGAAAAGCGAAAATACTTACGGTTTGTTATGAAGTTTTGTGTAGCTAATTAAATATACTTTAATATTAATATTTAATAAACAACCTCTATCTAAAATATTTGAGAAACTTTAAGAAAAAGTCCACATTTTAAACGAAAACTTAAACTTATCCCATTTTGTGATAAATTAAAAGTTTAATTTTAAATTGGATTAAAATCCATTGAAAACCCCATTTTGTTTATTATTTTAACAATTCGGTTAACAAAAATGTTATCGTTATCCGGAAACGATGGCCGTATTGCATTTTGAAAAAGCGCTTCCTGGTCCGCCATTTTGAAGAAAAATATAACTTGTGATATGCCACTGAAAAGGTAATTTTAAAACGCGAGAAGGAAAGCTTCGAAAATGTGATTTTGACGAAACGTCTGCAAAACTGTTATTTTCAGAACGACAGTCGTAACGCATGTACACCCGGAATGAAAACACACACATTTTTTCCGGCCAAGAACTTTTGATAAAGGTGTGTGAAAGCGCATTTTTATTGATTTTAGTATCTACTCTCCGTATGATGGTGCTAGTGCATACTTTGCCAAATTCCTATGGGTTTGCAGCCGGAAACCACCGGAGCCCCAATAGGTGGCGCTACGTGTTATACTTAGCATGTAGTACTATTTCAGTATGATAGACGTTTCGTTTTCGATTTTGTCATATCGAGCAATCTGTTACTTCAGATCTCCCTGGGTACAAGCCTGCCTGATGAGGGTAAAGGCCCAGAAATCATGATCGCAGGAGGGTACCCTGTGACATAATCGAAAGAAATTCTTCTTGTAGGCCGTTTTGCACCTGCAGAAATTATATATTTCTGCTATTCTACATATATCTTTTCCGGCCAAGAACTTTTGATAAAGGTGTGTGAAAGCGCATTTTTATTGATTTTAGTATCTATATATATATATATATATATATATATATATATATATATATATATTATATATATATACAGTGTGTCCGAAATTGGTTATGACAGTATTGGGATCTCGGAAACCGTGATAGTTACAAAAACGTTTAAATGGAGAAAGTTTTAGACAATTATGTTTGTAATTTAACGCCGTTTTGCTCGCGTTTCTATCTTTTTTAGTTTTTGAGATAATTTGAAAAAACCAAAAAACTGCATTTCCGAAAAAGTCCTATAATTTATTTATTTATGAAAATTTTCAAAATCTGTAAGAACATTATTAAGGCAACTTTTTACGTAGATTGCACCTATTAAGTCAGATTTTACATACGACGTTTCGATTTTCTAGAACCATCATCAATTTTGTTTTTTTCTTATGGCCGCTGTGTTCGATTTTAACAGTTTTGAAAAGAGTATTTCCTTAGCTTTTCAACGGTGTATCACACTTTGTAATTATGTTATTACTAAAGGTGCAAAAAGTGCGTAGAGGAAATATTTAAACGTTTTTTGGAATTATCAAAGTAAAAAGTTAAAAATTAATAGTGTTAAAAGGCAATATGTAATTCAACATCCAGTTCTACAAAAAATTAATAAAAACTACTCAATAACATTGCACAATGTTCACAAATGTTCAAATGACCAGCCGCAGATAACACTAACATCTTTGCTCAAGTAGGCTTTGGTTTTGAAATAATAGAATGCTTTTAATCTGTCAAAAATGCAACGTTTAAGTTTTATTTAACATTCATCGCTGTTTTAATAAGGATTATAATGGCGTTAAACTTTTCTAATGAGGAAATGTTTGATATGTTAGTGTGTTATATTAAAAATGAAAGAAATGCAAACAGGGCCATGGATGTGTATTTTGACACGTACCCCGAAAGACGGCAGCCTGGCAGAACTTATTTTCAAACGCTGGTTAGAAACTTGCTTGAGTTTGGCAGTTTTAATAAGATTCGCACAAAGAAGTATGCAAAAGACAACGAGCAACGCAATAGGCAAATCCTAGAATATTTTAATGAAAATCCGACTTCATCTACAAGAAGAAGCGAAACAGAACTTCAAATTCCAAAATCTACCGTTCATGGCGTCTTAAAAGTAACTAAATATCGTCCTTACAAGCCAACAATTGTGCAAGGACTTCAAGCAGGTGATTTCGAAAGAATTGTTTTTTGTAATTGGTATATCAATAGATGTCGAGAAAATCCCGCTTTTTGCAATAAAGTCATTTGGTCAGATGAGACTCATTTTACAAACTGTGGCATTTTTAATAAAAAAAATCACCATTATTGGGCTATTGAAAATCCGCAACTACGCGATCCACGCAGGCTGCAAGAGCGATTTGGTTTTAATGTGTGGTGCGGGATGCTTGGTAAGATAAACATAGTCTAATTGAATTGCTTATAATTCAATATTTTCCATTACTTTTTGGGAAATCGTCTCATTGGTCCCTTTATTTTTGATCAGACACTGACAGGCCCAAGATACCTTGCCATGTTACAGAATCAAATAGTTCCTGCCATTCGAGAAGCTGTGCCAGATGATCAGTTTAATAGCTTGTGGTTTCAGCAAGACGGTTGTCCTGCACATAATAGCAGGGATGTACAAACCTTTTTAACAACAACTTTTGGTGAAAACGTAATATCCAACAGTGGTCCTGTCCGCTGGCCAGCTAGATCCCGGATATCACGCCGTTGGATTTTTATTTATGGGGATGTGGGAAAAATGAAATATACGAATTTGACCCCCCAGAAAATAGGCAAGTTCTTGAGCAGCGAACCCGAAATATTCTAGAAAATATAAATAGAAATGCCATTCAACGGGTAATCAGAACAGTTGAAAGGAAATGCGGACACTGCATAGAAAAAAACGGTCAACATTTTTAATCCTATTATTATGTAGCATTTTTTTATTAATTTTATTGAGTAGGTAGTTCATACTGATTTTCTGTTAATTCTTGTAAGGTTAGTACTTTTAAATCGCCATGAACGGTTGACGTCAGAATGTGAAATTCTGTTTCAATTCTTATGGAAAAAATCAGATTTTCATTAAAATATTCTAATATTTGCCTATTCCATTCCTTGTCATACTTGCATACTTTCTGTTGCGATTCTTAAAATTGGCTAACCCTAGCAAGCTTCTAATCAGTGCAGCGCTTGAAAAGAAGTTCTGTCGACAGTCGTTCTTCGGGGTACATTATGTGCAGTGCACATAGTATTAATGTTACTGAGTAGAACTTACTGATTTTATGCAGAATTTAATGTCCAATTTAAAAATATTGCTATTTGAAACTATTAAATTTTAATTTATATCGATAATTCGAAAAAATGTTTAAACAGTCTTATTTCAAACGCAAAGCCTACTTGGGCAAAGATGTTAGTGTTATATGCGGGTGGTAGTTTGAACATGTGTGAACATTGCGCACGAATCAATTATGTTATTAAGTAGTTTTTACTGATTTTTTGTAGAACTGGATGTTAAATTACAATATATTGCTATTTAACACTATTAATTTTTAACTTTTTACTTTGATAATTCCAAAAAACGTTTAAATATTTCCTCTACGCACTTTTTGCACCTTTAGTAATAACCTAATTACAAAGTGTGATACACCGTTGAAAAGCTAAGGAAATACTCTTTTCAAAACTGTTAAAATCGAACACAGCGGCCATAAGAAAAAACAAAATTGATGATGGTTCTAGAAAATCGAAACGTTGTATGTAAAATCTGACTTAATGGGTGCACTCTACATAAAAAGTTGCCTTAATAATGTTCTTACAGATTTTGAAAATTTTCATAAATAAATAAATTATAGGACTTTTTGGAAAATGCAGTTTTTTGGTTTTTCAAAATATCTCAAAAACTAAGAAAGATAGAATCGCGAGCAAAACGGCGTTAAATTACAAACATAATTGTCTAAAACTTTCTCCATTTAAACGTTTTTGTAACTATCACGGTTTCCGAGATTCAAATACTGTCATAACCAATTTCGGACACACTGTATATATATATATATATATATAAAAAAGGGGAAAATTCTTGGGTTTAGATTCCACTTTTGTATACAATAATGGTTCAAGAAATATATATATATATATATATATATATATATATATATATATATATATCTGAAGAGAGCTTGGAACAAGACCTGCACAATATACCTAACAGACGCTCTCGATTCCAGCTGCTTTGAAAAATATGGAGTTTTCCATGGCAAGGACTGGATTAAAAGTGTTATGCAGAGACATTATAATGATATTTCAGAAATACTTGTCGCAAATATTACCATAGCATGAGCAGGTGTTACTAAAAAAATTATGGAGTTAGAGATTCTTTTCCAAAGCTAGAAATAAGGCTTCGAAAATGCTAATTGTGATGTTGGCGAAAGGTCAGCAAAACTGTTCTTTTCAGAATGAAAGTACACACGGAATGAAAACACATCGTACTCTTTCGTCCATGAAGGACTGGGAATCATCATGTTTCTTTGTATTCAAAATCACGGTATCAAAGTGTCACCTCACGTTGATGTGACACTTTGATATAGCCATTTTTTTTGTGAATAATCAGATTTTATAAAATGCAGATTGCAAGAAAATCAACAAATAAATGTACTATTTCATAAACACAAATTTTTTAAAATATTTATTTTTTATTTTTCTAAAATTCACATAGAAAAACTACGAAAAAAGTGTTCAAAGTCACCCCATCCTACCGTATATTATATGTTCCTTCTCTTAGAAACCTAAGTATGTTAATTTCATTGAAGAAAATAAGAAACATAATGTAGATTAATTATTATTGCAGTACAAGTAAGTAAGAAAAGATTATTTTACCTTATAACAAATTCTTATTAAGTGTGTAGCAGACTTAATCTGCTATGACATACCTTAGCTTCGCAAGCAACAGATTGGATGCATTAAGCTGAGGTCGTTTCCTTAAGCCAACTGTCAGTCGGCTGATCCGTTGGCAAACCTAACATCAGGCAATTAGTTTCGCATAAATAAATGTTCCTGCATATATCTCGTTGAAGACACGGATATGTTGACAAGTTTATGTAATCCAACGTCGTGATGGTTATCGGTATTAAATAGCCATTTAAGCAATTAGTTGAAAAGGTTTTCACTATATATATAAATATATATATATATATATATATATATATATATATATATATATATATATATATATATATATATATATATATATATATATATATATATATATATATATATATATATATATATATATATATATATATATATATATATATATATATATATATATATATATATATATATATATATATATATATATATATATATATATATATATATATATATATATATATATATATATATATATATATATATATATATATATATATATATATATATATATATATATATATATATATATATATATATATATATATATATATATATATATATATATATATATATATATATATATATATATATATATATATATATATATATATATATATATATATATATATATATATATATATATTTATATATACATATATATATATATATAAATGTATATATATATATATATATATATATATATATATATATATATATATATATATATATATATATATACATATATATATATAAATATATATATATATATATATATATATATATATATATATATATATATATATATATATATATATATATATACATTTATATATATATATGTATATATAAATATATATATATATATATATATATATATATATATATATATATATATATATATATATATATATATATATATATATATATATATATGTATATATATAAATATATATTAATTCGTGCTCCTGTACGGATGGAAAAATATGATGTGTTTTCATTCCGGGTGTAAAATCGCATTTGGCATTTTCGAAGCCTTCTGTTTCCCGTCCGATTGAAGACTGCAATTGTTAGTGACAGCGGAGCTTCCGTCACTAACACGGTCATGCGTCACTGTTTCTATTTTCGGGACGTTGTTGTTGACTAATGCCGCTTGATTTTCTGTGTTTTTTGGTTTATATATGATCAATTTCCATACTGCTGGTAACTTTAATGATTCGTATCTTTTATTTAAATCACCTTGTTTTTCTATCTCTATGGCTTCTCGGATTATTCTGGTCGTATAGTGCTCTATATTCGAAGTTCATTTTGTGGCCTCTTTCCTCATGATGTAAAAATAAGGCAGAGGTTGTTTGTTTATTTCTGATGCTCAGTTTATTTTTTTCTACTTTTACTGATATTAGTCTGTTTGTTTTCCCAACATACAACTTTTCGCAGTCCTGGCACGGGATGCTATATACTCCGTGGTTTTCCAATTTTATTTTATCTTTTGGATTCGCAAGTATTTTACCTATGGTTGTTTGTGGCTTATAAATTGTTTGTATATTGTGTTTTCTAAGAATCCTGCCAATACGGACTGTGGTACCTTTTACATACGGTAGCACTACTTGTTGTCTTCCGGGTTCATAATCTTTGCTGTTTGTTCGGGAACCCTGTTTATTATGGCATGGAATGCTTTTGTGAAACCGTTTTTCCTTAAAGCATTTGATATTATATTAAGTTCATCGTTTGTATATTAGTTAATCGCACGGATCTAGATATGAGGGTATTGGCCATGGCTTGAATTTGTGCTGGTTGGTGGTTCGATCCAGCATTCAAATTTCAGTCAGTATTTGTTTTCTATAAACAGTGTATTCAACGCGTCCATTGTCCCGTTTTGTAAGCAGAACGTATAAAAATGAGAGTTTGTTGTTTTTTCTAATTCTAGCGCAAATTGTATTTTAGGATATATTGAATTTACGTGAGTTAGAAAGTTGTCAAGTTCTGCATTACCGTGTTGCCATATGTAAAATATGTCATCCACGTAATTTTGGGCTTTAGATTTGCTTCTTTCTCGAAGTATATCAATAATAGATTGGCCACCACTGGTGATAATGAGCAGGCCATTGGAGCTCCCTCTATTTGATTGTACATTTGCCCGTTAAATGAGAAATAAGTATTTTTAAGACAATGCTCTGACAGTTGTATTATATGGGCTGAAAAATCCCCGTTCATAGCAATCTAATCCAGTGCTTCGTCGATGGGAATGCTAGGATACAAGGATTTAACATCTAGGCTTGCTATGATGTCCTAATGTATGATGTATAATTCGGGTAAAATCCTGTGAATTTTTTACGTATCAGCTTTTTCCACAGTCGGTTGCCTAATATTCGCAAGGTATTTTTCTACTTTTTGTGAAGGCAAATTAACAGCACTAACAATAGGTCTGATGGGCAACCCTGGTTTGTGTATTTTTGGTAAACCGTATAGTTTAGGGCATCTGGTGGACTTTTCTCATGGTATGATTTTTTCTTGTATTTCTATGTCTATTGGTAAAGTTTTTATCTCGTTTTTTGTTGTTTTTTTCTAGGTACGTTGTCGGGTCTCTTGAAACAGGCTTATAAGAATTGTCTTGTAGGATATCCTGCACCTGATTCAGGTGGCTTGCTTGTTCTTAGAATTCTTGCCACTTCCTGTCGAATTTCCTTTGCTTTCGTTTCTTCAGAGGAGTCAAGGGCAGCTTCAACTCCAGCTATTATTTCTTCTTTAGGGATTTCGTTAGGGGTTACTGCAAAATTAAAACCCTTACTTAGTACAGACTTTTCATTTTCAGAGAGATTGTAGCATGATATATTGTGAACCACTATATCGACGTCTAATGACCAGATTTGTGAATGACTTGACTTCTTTAGTAGATTGTCATATTTCTTCGAAAGTTTATCATCATAATGCTTTTGTTCGAATCCGTCCCCCAAAAAGACAAAGTTTCTATATGGTTCCACAATAAAGGACCGTGTAATACGTACCATAAAACCGTGCAAAACGGTCTACAAGAAGAATTGCATTTAATTAGGTCACACCCATCCGCGATCATGATTTCTGGGCTTTAACCCTCATCAGGCAGACATTTACCCAGGAACATCTGAAGTAACAGATTGCTCGATATGACAAAATCGAAAACGAAACGTTAATCAGACTGGAACAAGAACGGCCAAGAACTTTTGATAAAGATGTGTAAAAGCGCATTTTTATCGACGCATGTATTAATTTTAACACCCATTATCTCAAAAACTAAGGCCTTTCGAATACATGTTTATATGAACTTTTAGTCCTAAAATGAACCACAAAATTACATCCGGAATTTTTAACAATTAAAATAAAAACAGTATAGTGTATGTCAAATTTGAATGATTTATCTCTAGAAATGTACGAGGTTTATGATAAATAAATCTAAAAAAAAACAATTTTGACATCCTGTATCTCATAAAACAAAGGCCTTACAGACACATGTTTATGTGTCCTTTTTTTTTCTCTATAACAGAAAACAGTAAACTTGGCAGCAATGCGGAACTCGCCATTGGATCCAGAATAAAGTATTTGAGCCATTTAACATGCAGAGATTGCTATAATATAAGTTCACTTAGATTACAGGTTTTTAACAGTTGTCTTATTTTGTACTATTTTAAAAATCGATAAAGCTACTTTACCTGGAACTTCCCTCGTTATGATTTTTTTTCCATTTGTGTAAGACCCTCTGTATATATGTCTATATATATATATTTTTTTTTAGTATTTATTTCACCAACTGCAAAATAGTCATAACAAAAATCTTACGCATATTTCCGTCGGCAATTAAGATAAATCTATCGATCTGTTTATTTTAACCGAATAATGCGGGCTATGCATGACGCTAGCTTGGCGATGTCGAAAAGAGGTAATAAGAAAGAATATGAGAATTCATTCGTGTCATATGTTTCTTCGCAACCAGAGTGCTAAGTAATAATTTTGAATTGTGTTTATTTTGTGGTAGTGACAAGCTACGAGAAAGGGTGAGTGATCTCACAGAGTATACTCGTTTCTGCGTATTTGCTTTTACCGATATGTCATTGTTGTGGCTATTGTTTTTGTTATTGATATGTTATTGGTATTAATATTTTAATAATTAAAGAGCAGTGCAATTTATTTTATTATATTTTAAATTTAATTATTACTGCTTATGTGTTTGCTTACTGTCTTGCCTGTGGTGTCTTAACAACTGTTTTATAATTTCTTGTTGGTACCTTGAGCAGGTCTGGGACCATTGCACGTCTCTTAAGGGTATTTAACGAGGCTTTGTGTCTGGAGGGGACCCTCGCGTTTTGGTGTCCATTGCACCCCTCAGTACAAAGTGTTATTGTCAAGTGGTCTAGATCGGAGGTTGCTGTATCAATCTCATGTTTTATTTATATAGGGTGGCCTTGGTGCTACGGTATTGAGTGAACACTGTATTGTTCATTGCACAACTCGATACGTTTTATTCAGGCACTTTGAATGGGAGTAACATGTGTACTTCCCATTAGTAGTCAGTACGTTGTCGTTACTGGGACAGTATAATAAGCAAACTGGTATTTGAAGTATATTGAAATTGCTAAGTAAATGATTTTCTATTTTAAACATTAATAATTTTTATATCAAATAATTTCCTTTAAATCTAACGAAGTCAGGTTTAGTAGAATGAGTATGCTCATACTTGTTTACTTTTTAGGTATGTTATGGTACTGACCAACGACCATCCTGAATTAAGAGTCGCGCCCAATCGCCCAATTATTTTTTTGTAAGACAGTTATATTTTCATTAATTTAATTTAGTCTGTTTTAGATTTATTATTATTTTTGTTAATTAATATTTTTAATTAAATAATTCAAATTTCTCGGCCTTGTGTTTCTACAAATTTTTCAGAAGTGGGATTACTAGCGGGCGAGACTCGAATTCTTGATGGTCTTGGTATACATTTTTAATATTAACTGCTGTTATTATTGGTTTTACATGGTATAAATATTTATTAATTAGTAACGTTATTACTGCTGGTGATTGTGCATTATTATTTTCGTCTATTGTTACCCACTAAAATTTGAAATTTTACTAAAAGTTTTATTATTATTATTTCTTTAATCTAATATAGCCCTTTTTCAAAGAAATAAATAAATAAAATAAAATTAAAAAGGAATATAGATATAAATATAAATATAAATTGATTAATAATTTACTCGACTTAAATTTTCTCTATTTTGCTTTCTAAAGGGGACATTGGCTACTTGAATACGTAAATATAGACGTGTTCGCCATTATGAGTCGTAAACGAGCGCGTGACCTTACATCGTCTGATGACTTTAATAACATAGGTAGTACTAGCAATGGTCAAAGCGATGTTGAAAATAATGAGTTTAACCGTTTCACCGAAATTATGACAGACTTTTTCAAAAGCAACACACGTAAATCAGAGACAACCGTTAGAGGCGACGTTATACCTATTTTTAACCCTGAAGATCGAGACCAAGAAATAGAGGCTTGGTGCTTAAAAGTAGACGAGCTGCGTGAAGTCTTTAATTGGAGTGAGGAGGCAACCATTTATTTTGCTTTGGGCCGACTACGTGGTTTGGCCGAAATATGGTTTAAGAGCTTACAATCCGTTAAAATGAGTTGGGTCGAGTGGAAAGAAAAATTATTTCTAGCATTTCCTTATCGAAAAAATTTTTGCGACAGCTTGAATGAAATGTTACGTAGATATAAGCGTCCCGATGAGACCTATTCAAAATATTTTTATGAAAAATGTGCCTTATTAAGTAGATGTAAAATACAGGGAGTCGATGCAGTGTCGTGCATCATTGGGGGTATTAATGACAACGTTATAAAGACAGGAGCGAGAGCCGGAAGACATCAAACCATCGAATCCTTACACGAATTTTTAAATACTGTTGGAAACACTGATAACGTGCGTAGAGATTACCATTCGAAAATGTCTAAACATTTTTCAACAAACGCAAAGAAATTTAAACCTAACTTTTCTTCTGTTCATCAGAACGAAAAGAACTATAACTTGAACAACTGTTACAAATGCGGAAAACCTGGTCATATTTCCAAAAACTGTAATGTTAAGGGTAATAACCAAGATGTGTCTTGTAAATATTGTCATCGAAAAGGGCATACGGAAGTGAATTGTTTTCAAAAGAAACGCGACAGAAGAAATGACCAATCTTCGAAACCAATAGCATGACTAGGCGGTGATGATGACGTAGTTAATCAGAAGTATTTTAAGGATGTTTTAATTAATAATTCTACAATATTAAAGGCTTATATAGATTTAGGAAGTTCTTGTTCAACTATTAGGATAAGTAATTTTAAGCAATTGGGAATACCACATGACACTAAGGATATTATTATTCTTCAAGGTTATGGACATGGAAGTACAACCACTCTCGGGTCAGCGGAAGTAATTTTGAAAATTGACCAAGTGGAAGCAAAAATAAAATTAAGTATTGTAAACGATAACTTACAGAACGTCCCCATGCTTATTGGTAGGAATTTTACAGAGTTGCCAAATATTTTAATATTCAAAGATAACACTTGCATAAAATTTATTGAATCAAATTCAAATCATAGCGAATTTTACAATATTGACATAGAACCCGAAACTAGAAAAATAATTTTAAAGTTAGGTAAAGATACCACAATACCACAAAACCATATAGCTAATGTAAAAGTTTACTGTGAAAATTACAAAGGTGATGCCTTTATTGAAACAATTTTGTGTTCACAAGAAGGAAGAGAGTATTTAGTTCCTAACATAGTTGTATGTATAGAAGCTGGTCAAAAAATAGTTATACCTTGCATTAATTTATCGGACAACGACCTACATTTCCGCAAGGGAATGACATTTGCTAGAGCAAACCCTTGTACGGAAAATAATACTGCAATTTCTACTCCCACCAAACCAATGTGTGTTGTAAAAGCTTCCAACCTTCCTTCACTATCAGAAAATAAAATCACAATTGGACCAGTTTCGAGCTACGTTAAAGGAAAATTAATTAATTTACTTCAAGAATTTAGGGATTGTTTTTCTCGAGAAATAGCAGAACTTGGATGCTCTAAGTCAGCAGAAATGCATATAGAGTTGAAAGAAGATAAACCAATTACTTTCAGACCATACAGATTGGCGAGATTTGAACAGGATTGTGTTAAAAATATTGTTGACGAGTTACTAACAAATGACATAATAAGAGAGTCTGATTCCAATTATTGTTCTCCCGTGTTGTTAGTAAAAAAGAAAAATGGCGAAAACCGATTGTGCATTGACTACCGAAAATTGAATACATTGACCATTAAAAATAACCATCCTTTGCCGAGAATCGACGATCAAATTGATAGACTACAAGGCGGAGTATATTTTACAAGTTTAGACATGAAAGAAGGCTATCATCAGATTCCCATAGCAGAAAATTCCAAACGATATACTTCATTTGTAACACCTTCAGGACAGTACGAATTTAATCGAATGCCATTTGGCTTGACTAACGCACCTCTAAACATTTCAAAAACTTCTGCTTACAAAACAATATCAGACATATCCTTAATGCTGTGGCAACTCCTCGTGCTAATGGGCAAGTCGAAAGGCTCAATCGAACCATATTGGGAGCACTTCTTTCATCCACCTTAGAAGAAGATATGTGGGACGATAATGTCAAGAAAATTCAATTTGCAATCAATAACGTAGTAAATAAGTCGACAGGGAAAACAGCAAGTCAACTTTTACTTGGATATTCTCCTAGAGGATCCAGCGATAGTATTTTACTCGATGAAGTCAAACAAATTCCGGATGTAATAGAAAATTTATTGCAAGCAAGAAAAGAAGCTGCTGAAAAGATAGTGACCTCTCAGGAGCAACAAAAAAAAAACTTTGACAAAAGGAGAAAAAGTCCAAAGAAGTATAAAGTCGGTGATTTAGTTTTGATCATGAAAAATCAACCTGCCACTGGAACTAGTAAGAAATTATCTTCACCTTACGACGGTCCAATGGTAATTAAAACGGTACTACCTAATGATCGCTACGTCGTAGCTGACATGACGGGGTCACTTCGTCTTACTAGAAAAGCGACATATGAAAATGTGATTGCAGTTGATCGCATGCGACCTTGGGTACCAGCTGGTGGAGTATCTTCTGCTGAATCAGATCAGAGTAGCGATGAAGACGGAGTAGTATTATCAGATCCAGAGGAAGATGACCCAAATCAACTCGAGACGAGCTGATAGCAGGATGGCCGAATGTAAGACCCTCTGTATATATGTCTATATAGATATATTTTTTTTAGTATTTATTTCACCAACTGCAAAATAGTCATAACAAAAATCTTACGCATATTTCCGTCGGCAATTAAGATAAATCTATCGATCTGTTTATTTTAACCGAATAATGCGGGCTATGCATGGCGCTAGCTTGGCGATGCCGAAAAGAGGTAATAAGAAAGAATATGAGAATTCATTCGAGTCATATGTTTCTTCGCAACCAGAGTGCTAAGTAATAATTTTGAATTGTGTTTATTTTGTGGTAGTGACAAGCTACGAGAAAGGGTGAGTGATCTCACAGAGTATACTCGTTTCTGCGTATTTGCTTTTACCGATATGTCATTGTTGTGGCTATTGTTTTTGTTATTGATATGTTATTGGTATTAATATTTTAATAATTAAAGAGCAGTGCAATTTATTTTATTATATTTTAAATTTAATTATTACTTATTATGTGTTTTCTTACTGTCTTGCCTGTGGTGTCTTGACAACTGTTTTATAATTTCTTGTTGGTACCTTGAGCAGGTCTGGGACCATTGCACGTCTCTTAAGGGTATTTAACGAGGCTTTGTGTCTGGAGGGGACCCTCGCGTTTTGGTGTCCATTGCACTCCTCAGTACAAAGTGTTATTGTCAAGTGGTCTAGATCGGAGGTTGCTGTATCAATCTCATGTTTTATTTATATTGGGTGGCCTTGGTGCTACGGTATTGAGTGAACACTGTATTGTTCATTGCACAACTCGATACGTTTTTTTCAGGCACTTTGAATGGGAGTAACATGTGTACTTCCCATTAGTAGTCAGTACGTTGTCGTTACTGGGACAGTATAATAAGCAAACTGGTATTTGAAGTATATTGAAATTGCTAAGTAAATGATTTTCTATTTTAAACATTAATAATTTTTATATCAAATAATTTCCTTTAAATCTAACGAAGTCAGGTTTAGTAGAATGAGTATGCTCATACTTGTTTACTTTTTAGGTATGTTATGGTACTGACCAACGACCATCCTGAATTAAGAGTCGCGCCCAATCGCCCAATTATTTTTTTGTAAGACAGTTATATTTTCATTAATTTAATTTAGTCTGTTTTAGATTTATTATTATTTTTGTTAATTAATATTTTTAATTAAATAATTCAAATTTCTCGGCCTTGTGTTTCTACATTTGTTAGAAACAGTAAAGTGTGATGCAATTTAATTCAGTACATAGTCACATTATATATGTGTTACATATACTGTCTATTCAAACATTTTTATTAGGCGTCATTTTATTATATTATATTGAATTCCTACCAATATTTTAAGAGTTTCTTTTTACCTATGCCACACTTGACTTTTGGGCGTAATTTAAAATAAATTCAATAAATAGTTTTTACATTGACACATACAGCCATTTTGTTACGTCATGTTGAATTTGTACCAGTTTATTTCATTTCACATTTAATTTTTCTGCACAATTTACAATCAATTGAACAAGATATTTTGGGTTGATTTAAAAAAAAATATTTGGCCGCCGTTTTAAATTCGTACGACAAATTTACCAGTTTATCTCTATATCACACTTAATTTTAGCACAAAAATTGAAACTACTTGATTAAGTACTATTTTTAGGCTGATTTTTTAAGTATTTTACTAGGCTGATATTTTGTTTTGCTATCTTAAATTCATATCAAAATATTTTTGGCATCTAGATATGCTAAAACGTGAAGATATCTAAATTCTGTGAGGATGATTTTTTCACGATAACAAACATTTTATTTGGGCGCCATTTTGTTCGACCATCTTGAATTAGTACCACAATATTACTAGTAGATCCCTAGACCACAATTAGTTATGGCATTTTTTGCCGTTATCTTGGATTCGTACCAAAATGTTACCAATTGTTTCCAACAAAATACTTGATGTTTGTGCAATATTAGAGATACATTGGATTAGTACTATAATATTTGTTTTAACATTTCCTTAGGCAGCTATTTTGTTTCGACATATTGGATTTTTACCAAAATGTTACCAGGTCGTCCCCATGTGACCAATTGAGGTCAATCGGGTGAGTAGATTTTTAGCTACGCCGCGTACAGGCTGACAGACAGGCAGGCAGGCCTACGGAATTGAGAAAACATGTTTTTCGGCATCTAGAGACCCTAAAACGTGAAGATCTGAAAAATCTCGGAGGTGGATTATAATACTTCCCTTTTACGATGGTAGTACAAAATAAATATAAACATAAAATACTTATTTTGGGTCAAAAATGATTTACACTCTTTTGCCCGGGCATCATAGATTTTTTATCTATTTCTAATAAAAGATATTAGGTAGTACCGGATATAAAGAAATTACACTTATGTTATTTAACAGAGTGTGTTTTACCTTAAGAAAAAAATTCTTCATTATTAAGAGTATATAGCTATTACTTGCATTATTATTGTCAGTTTTTTTATTAATGATTATGAATGTTTTCCACTTCTAAAAACATTAACAGTTCTCCAGTTATCGTTAAAGTTATATTAAAAATACACACAATATTGCATCCGTATGGATTTAGTAGTAGAGTATAAAACCAAACTTACATAAAAGACCAACAATAGAAGTTCATAATATCAACGGAACAATCGGTCATCAGTTTCGCAATATTAATTCGGGTCCATGAAATCCAACCAAATAAAATCTGATAGTTTCCAACTTTTGTGAATGAGAATCTGTGCTGCGACCAAAACTTAATTAACTCCTTTTGATGGATTATGACTAAAAAAGTAATATTTTATCATAAGCGAAAAACCCCAAATAATTACAGGTGAACTTACCACGGCTTTCCTCATTGTTTTTGCTATTTCATCAAATATTCAAAAGGGCTTTTGCGAATAAAAGCTCATAAAACATGCTTTTAGAAGTACCTTTAACGAAAAAAAAAGGTTTAGTATTGGAAGAACCTTTGTTCAAAGGTATTACGAAAATGTAGCTTTTATTACACTTTTTAAATTGAGGTCAAAATTTTATATTTTAAAAGAAAATATTAATGAATTTAAATGTTGACAACAGAAAGAAATTTTTCAAAGATATATCTTTTAGAAACAAGACAAAATAATATATATATATATATATATATATATATATATATATATATATATATATATTTAGAATCATATTAGTTAGTTTGTTAATTCTGACAGTCCAATTCGAATTTAAAAAAATCGTCGTACCTTAAATCGTTTCCAAGTTCCGGTAGGAGACAATTTTAACAGTTATAGAAGGAGTTTTTTTAAGTATTAGTTAAGCTAAAACTCTTACTTACCACCAATAAGTATCCGAACTCTATGCCTTAAGCCATCTAAACCTGGTGAGTGTGTGTGTGTGTGTGTGTGTGTGTGTGTGTGTGTGTGTGTGTGTGTGTTTTATGGCACTGGTTTAAACCAAATAGCCAGCATCTCTCTTTATGCTGAAATTTCTCAATATATTCCATTCTCCGAAATTATAACGTATGACAAGCTTTACACGATTTTACAATTTACAATACATTTAATACGGTATTAGGATGAACAAGAAAACAAAACCGAAATAGATATAAAACTAATTTTTCTATTTTTTTGGTTTTTCCGCCTTAGAAAACGGAAAAAAATAAAAAATAAAATATAATTACCCTATAAATTGAATAGATAGTCTTGAGTTCTGGGTCCACTACGAAGGTACCCGAGGAACGACACTGAAAAATGCCTGCTTTCTTTCAGTGTCGTTCCTCGGGTACCTTCGTAGTGGACCCAGAACTCAAGACTATCTATTCAATTTATAGGGTAATTATATTTTATTTTTTAATTTTTCAGTTTTCTAAGGCGGAAAAACCCAAAAAATAGTTTTAAACCATGAATCCGCCACTACAATTTCGTAATTATTTACTAATTTTTCTGTTTTTTTTTTTCTATTTTCTTTCCTTTTTTTTGTTAATAATTTTTTTTATTATATTTCTTTTAAACAAAACTATTTTACTGTATGCTATTTTTTTATTTACATTTCTCCCTATATTTATTTTTTTTTTATTAACGTGAACTGTTATCAATTATCAAATAAAGTCTTTCTGAGATCTCTATATCTTCTGCAGTCAAGAATACAATGTTCTATATCTCCCATCTCACCACATTCACAAATATCCTCGTTCTGTAAACCCATTCGTTGCATATAGTTAGGGTAGAGCACATGAAAACTATTATTCTGATTAAAAAAACGGGATATTATTCTGATGAAATTTTTATTAGATTCTCCGTGAAACCATGTTGTTTTATCTATATTGGAAAATTGATTTTATAACTAAAACCCTTTGTTTGAATTTTCATATTGCGCTTGCCAGTTCTGAACTAATCTTTGTTTATCTTTGAAAGTTATATCAGAATCAGGGATTTTAAAGTAAATGCAGTATTCGTTGATTTTTGTATCTACTTTAGCCAATTCATCAACAAGCTCATTTTCACTTATAGCGACATGAGCTGTGATCCAAACAAAATAATAATTATTGTTATTAGCGTTCTTTAGAAGTTGATACTTATTAAGTAGACTAGAAACAATATAGTTATTTTGAGAAGTATTTACACTATTAGAAATTTTTATTAGGGCGCTTTTACTTTTGGAGAAAACAATAATTTTTTCATTGGACACAATACTTATACAATATTTGAGGGACCCCAAGATAACCTAGAGCTTCGCAGAATATATGGACATTCCATCTAATAATTTAAATTGTTTCCCTATTTTTTTTGTTTTTATAACAATCGCAGCCTGTTTTCTCATTAAGGACTCAACCGTCTGTGAAGATTTGATCAAAATTTGACCAAAGGGTGGCTTGATAGTTTAAAAAGTCATTTTTTATAATTAGTTCATTATCAGGTAAATTAAAATTAATAATTACTTTTGGTTGATGGACAATGAGAGAGAATTTAAGCTTAAAGTAAGGGATTGTACTATTAATGTAGATAGAATATTTTATCTGGGTTATACAAGAATAACTCAGTATTAACCTAGGTAGTTTTTTAACTTTCCGGTAAGTGTGAGTGCAACATAAAATTGCAAGATCATTTATTTTCTTAACTAAAGTGTTATTTTTTAATATTATTTTTAAAAGAAATTTATCAGATAAAAACTGTCTGTGTAATTCTAGGGGAGGTTCAATTGTTTCAGCTTCCATGATTTCAATTGGGGTACTTTTTAAAAAGCCAATAAATTTCCTCAGACTCTTATTTTTACATACACAAAAAATACATGAATAATCTAAAATTGATCTTAAAAAGGCTTTGTGAAAAATAAGACAAATATTTAATTCCGCTTTGTTAAAACTAAAATAGAAGAATTAAAGGATTAAATATCCTTTTTCGGTCCTTTTAATAAGATATTCAATTTGATCTCTTCAATTTAGTTTCCTGTCAAGAAAAATCCCCAAATATTTAACCGTTGAGTTCTAAGGAATTGTTACTTCTTCAGATTTGATGTAATTGCCTTCTGGTTTACGCCTTCTTGAAAAATTACATGCCACTGTTTTTTTAGTTGATAGGCAGAGTCCATTTGCCTTCAGCCATTGTACCGATTTAGCAAATGATCCGTAAAGTTTTTCAACGCACTTTTCTTGTGACTGTTTAGTTGCATAAATAAAAATGTCGTCTGCGAACTGCAAATTTTAGTACCTTCAGAATCAAATATTTTTTCTAGATCGTACATATATATGAAGTAAAGAATTGGGATTAAAATATTGCCCTGGGGAAGACCCATTTTTGCTACTTTAGCTCCAGTTAAGTTTTCATCTGTTCGGATAAACACTTGGCGAGGATGATAGATATCATAAAGATTTTTAACCAATATTTGAGGAATTCCAATTTTAAGCATTTTTTTCGGCTAATATGTTATATACAACATTGTCGTATGCTTTCTGTATGTCCAAAAAAATTGCTAGAGTGTACTGGTTTTTGGTAAATTCTAACTGGATATGTGATATTTTGTTGGCTATAGCTTCTGTATTAAAAAACTAATTTTCTAAACGGTTTTTTATAATCCTTTCGAATGTTTTTAGGACACAAGCCTGGTCTGTATGATGCTGCGTTACTTGCTGTTTTGCCTGGTTTATTAATGGGGACAATAATGTATTTTTCCTACCCTTTCGGCACTGGGTGCGTTCCCAGAACAATGTTATTGAAAATGCGTAGCAAGGGTTTTTTAGCTGATTCTGGCAAGTTAAATAGTAAATAAAATCCTTTCCAGGGGAAGAATTGTTGTTTTGTTTTAAAGCTCTGGTTAATTCGTTTCCTTATTCCGCCAAGATTTACCTCTATTTTTACTTTTATTTTGTTTCATGAGTGGAATTGGTTTTTCTGAAACTTTATCTAGAATATAAAAAAAAAGTTCAAAGTTTCGGCCCGAAAAATGAAAGTTGGCTTCTGAAGAACCTAGGTTCCAGTCAGCCATATTAATATTCCATTTTTTATGGCTGAATTTTGAGGTATATCTTGGTATCAAAGAACAAGACATATGGTCCGATCTATATGAGTCCCCTATAATATTCCATTGAATTTTACCCATAAAGCATGGCGTCGTTAGTGAAAGGTCAATTGCAGAATTATCACATCCCGAAGGATTGATTCTCGTATAAGCATCGTTATTAAGAAATATTTGGTTTGCATCTTTTATGGAATCTAGTACATTATTACCTGCAGCGTCATTTTGCGACGTGATGGGCATTAAAATCTCCACAAATCAGAATGGGATTAGAAAATAATGAAAAAAATCTATTCCATGTAGTCACGGAAATTTTTGACCGAAGTTTTTTATATAACGGGATGAGAGTTAACAATAATCCATTGCTGAATTGAACCCTAATACCTATGTACATAATATTATTAAAACATGAGCTTGTCATTTCGGAAAATTGGATATTGTTTTCAATTATGATAGCAACTCCTCCCTTGACATCATTTCGATCTTTTCTAACTATATTATATCCTGAAAAAGACACGTAGCTGCCCGGCCTAAACCATGTCTTCGACAATAAAGCTATGTTTACATTATGTTAATCTAAAATTATTTCTAGAATAGCTTTATTAGACATAGCAGAACGGCACACAGAGGTCATTTTATCAATTTTAGTAATTAATAAATACAAAAATACTTTGTTAATAATTGTAATAAATACCATTAAATTTAATTAAAAACACTTTAATTTAAAATAAAACACAATGGTAATCTCCATAATTGCCATTAGTAGGCTGTGACAGGGTCGCGCGCATCTGACAATAGTATAATAAACAAAACTAATGCTTGTCAAATTTCCATGTCTTTTAATTTTGACAAGCTCCTGTCGATATACTTTCAAGTTTTGTGATACGCTAATACATTTTTATTTTATTTTGGGGTAAGTACTATACATTTTTTCTATTGGTTTATTAATTGTTCTTTACACTAATTGCAATTTAACATTTTTAAAAAGTAATTAATTTTAACTTTTTATTTTTGCTACTGGTTCAAAAAACATGTTGGCAGTTCTAAGATTTCCATAGATTTTAAACGTAATATAAATAAATCAAAAAACTAAACTTAATTGTTTTTTAAACTTGTCAAATGGTGCGCAGAAGCTTACAGATAATAACAAAAAACACTTTTTTAGGTAAAATGTCCTTTATGAAAAGAGAATTGTTTAATGTTTGGCGTCAGGAAACTACTTTAAAAAACAAGAATTCAGCAGTATTTTCATATGTAATAAATAAGTTGGAATTGGAAATTGATGAAAATGATAAAAACTATAGTAAAGTTAAATATATTATTAAAAATTTCAACAGCTTCTTGGCTAAAAACTGGTTAAAATGCCAAAGAATGTTAAAAACATTTGAAAAAAAGCATCATCATTGGCTTAATGAAAATCTTGTGATATTTAAAGACGAGGGTAATAACAATTCCACATTACGTAAAAAAGGCCGTCCTAAAAAACAGTTTAGCGAGCTTAGCAATCAAAGTAAAAGAAAAGAGATACTACCTCTACTTCAAAATTATTCAAAAGATGAGTTGACTTTTGCTACCCGTAAAAGCTTTGAAATTGCTGGACAACGAAATGCTTCAAAAGTGCTTAAAAGCATTTCTGATGGATCCCTCAACTGCGCAAAGCAAACAAAAAATTTACTTCAACCATCAGGTCAAATTCAACAACCAATAAAGTATACTGCCGAGGAAGCACTCTCACTTTTTGTAGATGGCCGATTTACAAAAAAAACATATACACTAATACAGCAAGAAGCGAACGCTAAATTCGCAAATATTTATCCGAACTACAATATTATCCTAGATGCAAAAAAAAGTGTTACCCCTCTGAGGATCAAATTACTATTACAGACATTAGTGCCGAGGTGAAGTTACAAGCACTTTCAGACCACACTGCTAAAAGAATAGTGGAAGCACAATTTCAAGTTTTTGAACAGTTTTCAACGAGCGATTTAACAAACATCATGCTTTCGTACAAATGGGGTTGTGATGGGAGTGGAGGGCATTCAACCTACAAACAGGCATTCACTCCAGGAGAGGAAGGCATTTTAAAAACAGACTCCAATTTGTTTTCGATATGTCTCGTTCCATTACAAATGAGTTGTAACAACCTAATATTATGGCAAAATGCACGCCCCTCATCAACCAGGTTCTGTAGGCCAATTAAACTTATATTTGCAAAGGAAACGACCGAATTGACACGGAGTGAAATAAATAATATTAAAAACCAAATAGAAAATATTCAGCCAACTATATGCCAATTAAAGAATTTTCAAATAACTGTTTATCATAGTTTTAAATTAACAATGCTCGATGGAAAGACGTTTGGAGTAATCAGCAATTCATCGAGCCAAACTTGTGGAATTTGTAAAGCAACTCTAAAAATTATGAATGACCTTAAAAAAATTTCATTGCTTACACTAAATACGGATATGTTCGATTACGGTATGTCAAATCTCCACGCGTGGATTAGATGTCTGGAATGCTGTTTACATATATCCTACAGACTTGACCTAAAAAAGTGGCAAATAAAAACTGAATCTGATAAACTGCAAGTAAAGCAAAGAAAAGAATATATTATTAAGAGATTAAAAGATGAGTTATCCCTATTAGTTGATGTTCCCAAACAAGGGTATGGAAGTACTAACGATGGGAACTCAGCACGTAGATTTTTTCGTCATTCCATAACTGGCCTGGACGAAAACTTTGTGAAAAATCTATTTATAATACTAACAACAATATCATGCGGATATAATATTAACATAGATTCATTTACCAAATTTTGTAATGCTACTGCCAACATGTATGTAAATCTATACCATTGGTATTACATGCCTGAAAGCCTCCATCGTTTATTAATTCACGGACCTGATATAGTCAAAAATACTTCACTTCCAATAGGAATGTTTTCTGAGGAAGCCTTGGAGTCTCGTAATAAAGACTTCAGAAATTATCGGGAGTTTCACTCAAGAAAATTTTCGCGGGAAGCAACTATGAGAGACATATTTAATGGCCTATTAATATCCTCAGATCCCTTAATATCGTCATTATCAAAATGTATAGGAAACCGTTCAAATAAACAACCTTTATGCCAAGATGTTCTTAATTTGTTGATTGAACCACATACTATAGATAATAATATTGTTGATACTGTTGATAGTGAGGATATTATGGATTCTGATGAAGAATAATAATTATTGTCTTTATAAGATATTTTTCCCAAGTGGTTAGGTTTAGCTTGTTATTAGGTGACATTAACAATATTATTTCTTTGGTTGTTAATTTGTTGTTGTTTAATGTCTTAAATTTTAATGTTTTAAAATTTATAAAATTTCTTTTGTTTCTGTTAAGTTTGATGGTTTTTTATAAAATAAAATATATTTAAGCCTAACTTATAAAATATATTGGTTAATTTATATTTTTCTTTTTGTTTTGTTATCGTTATATAATTTAGATAAGGAACAACATTTTTTTAAAACATCAGGATGTTTTAAAACAAATTCTACTCAGAAAAGATTGTGTTTGTGTCAAAGTTGTAATTTTATTTTTTTTAGTCTTAATAATAATACGTAAAAATAGTGAAAACATAATATTTTTAAATAAAAAATGCGATAAAAATACATAATAATTTAAAAAAAAAATAAAATTAAAATTTTGACAAATTATATCACAAATATTTTTGTCACCCTTATAAATAGGTAGAATATTTACAAAAATGCTTAATTTTTAAGTTAGGACATATTAAAAATAAAAAAAAATGTCGCATATCTTGTTTCGATTTTTTATTCCCTAGAAGTAATAAAATGACCTCTGTGCGGCAGTTCCACTGACAAATATTTAAGGTTTCCAATTAGGGAAAACTTTAGAACTTATTATATTAACTAACTCCTGCTTATTTATATCAAAATTGTTTTTCTGTTTTAAGATACTTAATACCGAAAGAACTATTCACTTCAACTTCCTTCAACTACCTTATTAGAATTAAAGTCTGGTTGATCCATACTTTGACTGTACTGTCTTTATGTCTTTGTCTATTTAAATTGTATTGGTTAAAAGAATATTTTTTTTGAGTAAAATTATACTGTGAGATAATTTCTCTATGTTGGTTTAATAGTAGGTTGTGGGAAGAGGGCCTAGCTCTTTTGGTAGGGTATTTATTTGCAGTGACGTAGGGAGAAAAATAAATTTGACGTTTGAAAATTTGTTATAATATTATCCAGTTCATTGAGATCCATATCGCCTTTAGAATTATTTGCTAACACCCAAGCATATGTTGCTTTAGGAAACATCTTTTCTGCCTCCCTGTAGCCTAAATTATGTTGAGTCATAGTTTAAATTTTTTTGGCTAGAAAATTCTTGACATTTTTTTTTCGTCAGTATTTTAACAATTTTTGAATCTCCAGTATCCGAAGAATGCATCTAATCTAACGATATGTTTGACATGACTCACCTATTTACTATTTTTTATTATAATTACGTTCATTTTTTTAGAAATATTTGACAAACAGTAAAGCTAATGGTACAGCGGGGATCGAACACGCACCTCTAGATCTGTAGCCCATTGCTCTAACTAATTGCGCTATCATGATGTTTTCATCTAGGATGAAAAAAATTAAATCCATGTCTCGTAGCAAAAATATGGAGATTTTGACCTGACCAATCGTTTTTGTCCCAGCAAGTACCGATACGCCGATACAAAGGTTCAAAACTAAGTAAACATTTCAAATACATTTAAAAAAATCTCAATAATCAACCCTAACACCGACAGGCTCTAAAGGAAATACAGACGTTTCTATATTTTTGTTCGGTATTAATAGAAAAAAAATCCAAAAAAAAACCCTGATATGATATGAAATAAGATCTATGAAATACGAAATATAACTCTTTTCCACGCACATATATTCATTTACCAAGGGTGTTATTATCAGTGGTTCATTAACTAGACAAATTTGATCGTTATTGAATAGCATAATCTAAGCAACATCTAACAGTTTATCCAATTATATTTATTAAACTACAGGAAAGTTTCAAATTCGACGTAATTATTTGAGTTTGAGTTTTGACACATTCACAAATGATAATAAATATTTGATTGAAACAGATGTGGGAAAGAAACTTTTCCATCACGAAGTGAAAAGGTAACCTTCCGGAGGACATAATTAGTAAATGCGGTAAAATTATTTGAAAAGCCGTAAATTAACTAAATTACTCCAAAAGTTATATCGGCGATAAAATATCGAGTTTCTGAAAGCGTCAGAACTTGCGGTTTTCATTATTAAAATGTCTATAAACCGTCTGGAATTTTTCTTTTATGTTCGTTTTTCATTTAAGCGTTTCAGGATAAAGTTTTAGGATAAAAATTCTGCTGGTTAATTCGGAGGGTACTTCCCAAGTATCAAATTTTATAGGTGAACTTTGCCAAATTTATTTCCCAAAAAGTTGGCTTTTGATCCATTTATATCTCTTGTATCAAGTTTCTAAAGAATTAATTGTTTTATTTTGCTACGCAATAAAAGCAAAGAAAAAGATTTCTTTAATGTCCCTGAATATAATACAGTTAATAGTATATACTTTGGAACAGATTTAAGGCAGAAAATAATTAAGTTAGCTTCCAAAAATCCAGTGGTTTTTACCCGAAACCATGGTAATTTGTGTATTATTTTATAATTCTTTATTTTTAGTAATAGTTTTTATGCAAAATTTCAAGTCAATTGGATAGTAAATAATTAAAACACTTTATTATACCCAAATTTTAACCCACGAACTAATTAACCACTATATCCTACGATTGTGTCTTTAATTACCTCTTGGCTCTGGCCACTTTTGTTCCTTCTGGAAGTCTAGTCTTACTTCTCCATAGCCTTTGACTTTATGTTACTTGCCATCGCAGGGTCTCTCCCCAAATGGCTAAATAACTGTTTTAGAGAGTACCCAGAAAGACCACAGGTATTCTTTAAACCATTGGAGAAAAACCTTAAGCCGGAGGGGTTCTTTCAGGAGCCAAGACCAACGTCATATAGAAAGGAAATCTCACAATCACATATGTTGTAATGAATTCAACTTTATCTTCGAGGCAATTTAGAGGCGAAACAGGCGTCAACAGAAAAAAAATTAGAAGATATTGAAGATGCACAAATTTCGTTAGTATTGCTATAGGAAGGTTGAAACTTTACATCCAGGGAACGCAGAACGTAGAACAATTTTGCTTATGGTAAACTAATTATGATTATATCTTAGCAAGATGGACCACCTTTCGATTATAAAAACCGTTCACATTGCACACTTTACAATAAAGTGTACATGCAAGGCGACCCTTAGAATTAATAATATATTAATTGAAGACAGCTAGTTAACAAGAATTAAGAAAATAATGTATGTACTATTTTAGCGATATAGTTATTAAAGTGAAAGTTTTCCTAAATATGTTTTTCATAAAAAAAAATATATATATATATATATATATATATATATATATATATATATATATATATATGGCGGCCTGATGAGCTCTAATAAGAGCGAAATCGCGATCGTCGTTTGACTAAAATGGATCATTGTGTCTTCTGTGATGCAGAACATGTTCCAAATAAGGATCATTTTCTTGTTATGACGTTGGTGTAAGTGGAATGAAAACATACTATCATTTAATACTCCCAACGAAAGCCAGGAGTCACAATGTAATTCAATGCCGGTCGTGGTATTAGCCAGCGGAGTAGTTGTTTTTGTGATTCAATTTTGTGCCTTTGCCCTACACGGGGCTGGCTAGTCTATGGCGGCCTGATGAGCTCTAATAAGAGCGAAATCGCGATCGTCGTTTGACTAAAATGGATCATTGCGTCTGCTGTGATGCAGAACATGTTCCAAACAAGGATCATTTTCTTGTTATGACGTTGGTGTAAGTGGAATGAAAACATACTATCATATATATATATATATATATATATATATATATATATATATATATATATATATATATATATATATATATATATATATATATATATATCATGTGATATCTTCTCCGATTTTGCGTATTCAAAATGTTTGCATCGTTCAAATGCGGAGTAATGTATGTGGTCCCTATAGTGGGTATTAAAAGAAAATCTCATGCAGCTTTTTAAACTTTTTGTATCATTCTTTTCGTAAGCCATGACAAAGATTCTCCATATACGCTGTCACCATAGTCGAATAATGAAAGTATTAATGTCATAAAAAGTATTTTTGTTTGGAAGGTAAAAATGTTTTCAACTTGTAAAGATTTCTTAGACGAAGTTAAGCGGCTTTTAATTTCGTTTTTATATGAGATTCAAAACACAATGAACTCTCAAAAGTAACACCCAGATTTTTTGCTTCATGTACAACGGGAATTGTATTATTATTTATATGAATTTGGAGTTCATTCTCTAAATTATTTCTAACGTTATTTCTACCCAGAACCAACATTTTGGACTTCGCTGCATTTAGTTTTAATTTATGATTTTTTGCAAATGATTCAACATTCTTTAAATCGGAAATAAGCTATGTCTGCACAATAGCTATGTTTTGATTGTTAATAGGGATATATAGCTGCGAATCATCGGCATACTGTTGCAATTTAGAATATTTTATATCGTTGCACATGTCAGAAACGTAAATTGCGAATAACATAGGTGACAGAACAGAGCCTTAGTTTGGAAGTTCATTAATTTTATTGTTTATTGATTGCTATTTATGTTTATTTTGTGTTGTGTGTGTTATTTAGTTATGTTTATATTTAGTTTTGTGTAAATACTTAAAGCTCAATAGAGAATGGTATCCAAAGCGTTAAACAAATTTACTTAGTTTTGTTTAAAGCGCACTTATATGGAAAATATAAAAAAAATATTAAATTAAAAAATGAGTATTTTGCAAAAACTCGGGCACTAAATGTTTAATGTCGTTGAAAAAATTTAATTTCTAATCAACTAAAGAAAAAATATACAGGGTATCCCCGGTCAGACTGCTAGGCTAGATTGTTAGCTTCTCCATATCAACACAAAGGTAAAACTCAGTCAAGACGTCAATTACTAATCAGAATGAAGAAAATAAAGAGAAATTAGGATCTGTACTTGATTTAATTATTGTTTTAAAATTGTTTTACCCAAAATGTAGATGCATGCAGTAAAATTAAGGCAATTTTTAAATATGCTACAGCAGATAATAGTTTATGTTGTAATGATAATAAAAACCCAGGTAGAAGAAGGATTCTACTTTTACGATATTTAAAAAAAATAATTTTTCGATGTCGCCTGAATATGATAATATATCAATATAGTCCAACATAGGACACATTTAACATGCGCTATTTCAGGAACATTCAAAATATTTAATTTTAAATGAAAGCTAAATGTGTGAAATCGAGATCCTTAGTGAGAAAATGGAGTTATAAGACCTGAGGATAACTTACCGCCCCTTCCCGTCATTTTTGTTTTTTCTAATATGTTTCTTATGGGGCTACTTCGGCACTATCCCAAAAACTCCCTGAGAATTTCATCCAAATTGGTCAAACCGTCCCGAACTAATCGTTGTACATACATAAAAAATATATCGAGGGCCGAGAACCATAGGGTTCCAAGCGACATTCTGTACAAAATTTGTTTTTTTACAGAAACCTGTTCTACTAAACGTTCTGCATCTTTTGCTCTAAAAATTTCTTTAATATGTTCATAGATGGCGCCAAAATCAAAAGAGAAATATAGTCTCAAGTACACGTGACGCTTTAAGGTTGGAACCATATAGTTCTAAGTGCAGTGACAGTGTCATCATTGTTGTTAGTTTATTATTATTATTCGCGATGTCCTCTGCTTCTGAAAGCGAATCTTGGGAAGATTTTTGCAGCTCTGGCTCAGAATATGTTCCAAAAAATAGTGACAAGAATAATAGGTAATTTTTAATCAAAGTCGAAAAATGCAATGCTTTATTTTTATATGAATAACTAACCTCAATTTCAGGCATGCAGATTTTGATACATCAGAATCAGATAGTTCCGGTATTGAAGCTGCAAAAAATAAAAAGAAACAACAATTATTTGGGAATAAAACCTTAACAGTTAAAAGAAGGTATATAAATATTTAGATCTTTTAGGTATTAAAAATTTATAAAGTCATTGTATGGCTTTTTCTACCAGTTGTTTCCGAATAAATAAATCTAACCCATTTTTTCAATTTATTTTAGGCTATATCCAGAAATTGGCGAGTCATCTAAAGTTTTTAGGAAGACTCTAGTTGATACGATTAACATCACTCAAGAGAGACATGTTTTGATTTTTAAAATAAAGCATGGCTTATATTTCTGCCAGTTGTTTCCGAATTCATAAATTTAACATGTTTTTATTCAATTTATTTTAGGCAATATCCAGAATTTGGCGAGCCATCTGAAGCTGAAGTTCCAAAAAAGCCTCTACCTGATTCAGAAAACATCACTCAAAAAAGGTATGTTTTTCCTTAAAAAATAAAGTATGAATATCGCTTTACAACAGTAAACATGATTTTTGTCTGAAAAATATTGATTAAAAATATTGTTACAGGGATGAGTCCATTCGTATAGTAGAATACACTGATACATCAAATTCCGAATCAGATTCATCAGAGAAAACACCCATGAAGGAAGTTATTAGGACTCGAAAACGAAAGAGAAATCCGCAAGCATGGAAGAAAAATAAAAGAAGAGAAAATTATCAAAAAGGAAAAAAATATGTAAGTGGGAAAGGAAGGATCATTCCAGCTAAGGTAATTGATAGGAGTAAAGATTGCAATATGACCTGTCGTTTCCACTGTAAAGAAAAATTTAATGACGAAATAAGAGAGGAAATAAAAAGTAGCTATTACTTACTAGATCAAAATGACAAATATGGATTTTTACTGAACATGACAAGGAAAGTTTTAATTAAAAGAAAAAGAAGTAGAGTAACTAATTACAAGTCATTTTCATTTGAATATTATTTGGAAAAGGAAAATGAGAAATTGCGAGTGTGCAAGCAATTTTTTTTTAAATACTCTCTGTATAAGTCAGAAACCTATTTATAATGTACATATGAAAAAAAGTGATTCAGGAACTCCACAGTCTGACAAAAGAGGTCGTAGCACGAAAGATCGTATCTCAAAAAAAGACAAAGATGCAATTAGACAGCACATAAAGTCATTTCCTTTCGTAGATGCCCATTATTGCAGAAAAGATTCAAAAAAAATGTACCTTGAACCGTCACTTAACATTCAAAAGATGTATGAACTCTATGTGGAAATGTGCAATGAAAATCAAATAATACCCCAAAAGTTGTCTATGTATAGGGATATTTTTAATTATCAGTTTAACCTGGAGTTTCTTCAACCAAAAACTGATAGGTGTGATACCTGTGAGGAATATAGATTAGCTAAGAAAGAGAAAAGACTAAGTGAAGAAATGGAAACGGCATATCAGTTCCACGAATCTAAAAAAATAATGAAAATGACAATAAAATACAAAATCCCAATTGTGCTGTTATTTGTTTCGACTTGGAAAATGTCATTAATTTGCCCAAATCTGATGTATCAGTCCTGTTTTATAAACAAAAGTTAAACGTTTACAATTTAACGGCGCACTGTTCCCTCAATAAAGAAGTTTACTGTGCAATATGGCCTGAAACAATGTGTGGACGATCAGGTAATGACTTATCCAGCGCTCTAGTCCAAATTTTGGAGAAAGTTGTTTCCAGTCATCCTGAAATTAATGAAATAATAACTTGGAGCGACAGCTGCGTTCCCCAGAACAGAAACTCCTTGGTTTCAGTGGCAGTTACTGACTTCTTAAGTAGACATCCTAATATCCACATGATAACCATGAAATACTCCATACCTGGATATTCCTGTATACAGGTTGTGGACAACATCCATTCGCGCATTGAAAAGGCGATGAAAGTTACGGATATTTGGTCGCCTTTAACGTTTATGAGAATTTTGTTAAAAGTGGATAGAAGAAAGCCCTTTTGGGTAATTAACATGAAAGCGGATCACTTCAAAAACTTTAAGAAAACTGCTTCAGTGTTTAAATACGACCAAATACCATACACAAAAGTATGTCAGTTACGTTTTGTACAAGGAGAAAAATTTAAATTGCAGTATAAAATAATTGATCATAGTACAGAATTTATTGCAGTCAATATTAATAATACTAAACCAACCAGGAGAGGCAAACAAACAAACAATAAAAATAATTTATCCAATGAAAATTTTGTTGCCCCAGCTGATAACACTTTAAAAACGAAATCAGTCACTGTAAAAAAAATCGAGCAAATCGAGTTTGCTTACAGATGGATGCCACTTGAAGACCAACAATATATGAGGTGTTTAATTTCTGAATTTAAAAAGAAGTAAAACCATTGGCTTTTTTGACTGTCGTTTTATTTTTTTATAATAAAAGTTTTAGTTTCAAATTTAAATCATGAACTGATTACGTTTTTCTGTAGTAATAGGTAGTTAATATTTTCTTTATTTCTCGTATGATTATTTGTTAAACTTAGGAAAATAAAAGTTTCTTAGAAAATAATAGGTACTGTTTTATTTCCATAAAAGATATTAATTCAGTTGAAAGAAATTTTTAAAAAACATTTTTTGGAATTGATCATAGGGTTAAAGTTCCATAAGGTTTCAAGTATATTGCTTACAGTGCCACAAGGTTCCAAGTACAGTTGCAACGTCCCAAAAAAATCGATAAAATTGGCATTTTGTTGTTGATTAGGGCACATTTTTTAGCGACGTTTTATTTACAAATGTTTAAGCTAAAACATACACCACATTTAGTAATTTTTTATTTTGAACAAACAGTTTTATCCAACATCAAACTTTAAAATTCGTCTCCTGCTTTTTTTTGTAAATGTCGCTTGGAACCTTATGGTTTTCGGCCCTCGATATATATAGTCGAACTGGCAAACTTTTTTTTTGAACTCTGCTGAAAAGATGTCCAAATCCTGGGAGACTAGAGCTTAGCCTTAAGTTGTATAATTTATTAAATTTTCCATAAAAAATTATTTCGTTTACCCTAGACTTAAACCGCTTTTGCTTTTGCCAGGCGAAGTTGCCCGACTTTGGACATTATATTTCAATTCATTACTGAAATATGCTATTAACGCTTATTTTGTAATCAATAATTTATTTCCATTTTAATTTGTAATTCATACTTTTTAATTTTAAGTCGAGTTTCAATCCCTTTTGATCAACTCCAATTTATAGATAAGAACGACGGAAATCTCTAGTATCTAAAAGATTTAAAATAGTAGTCACTTGCTATAAATAGGAGTTATTTATGACGGAGGGACAATCTCACTTGTAGCATAACAAAATTTGCAATTAAAAAATCGATAACATTTATTTACCCGGAACTTCCCTCGTTATGAATCTCTCGTTTTATTAATAATAATAGTGTCTTACCTAGTTTGGATTCGACATAGTAATTTAGTATTGTTTCTTTTCAAAAATTTTTATTGGATTCGTATCATTATTTTACCAGTTTCTACCTACTATGCCATACTTAACTTTGGGCATGTTTTAAAATAAACTGAATAAGTAAATAAAAACTAACATTTTTTTATAACCGCCATTTTATAAAGTCATGATGAATTCGTACCAGTTAATCTTTGTATCTTATTGAATTTTGCTGCAAGATCTGAAGTCAACAGAATAATAATACTATAATAATACTAGTATAATAAACAAACAAATTTTATTTGTTTAGTAATTTCCACTAATTTATTTCCGTTTGACAGCTGTTTCGACACACTCTGTATTTTTCAAAAATCAACTTAAGACTGATACTAAAACTAGATTTTTTAATAATAATAAAAGAGTTTACCTACCTAACCCTAGCAGTTATTAGCTACAAAGATTTAACATTTTCAATAAAATATGATTTTTTTCTCTTACTAAATTTCTAGACTTTCCAAGTAATGTAACTTGTAACTTTTATTGGCTGAATGCAACGTTTTAAATTCATTATTAGAATCAGTTTTTATTTAATATATGATGTTTTGTGTTCTTTGATACGTTTATAAAAAGATCTACCCGTTTGACCAATACATACTTTTTCGCAAGATCCGCATTTTAATTCATATACCCCTGATTTTTGGTCCTTATTTGTATTAGACGTGTTATTCTTCATAGATCTATCTAAAGTATTATTGGTAGAAAAAGCTACTTTATGATTTGTTTTTTAAGATACTTCTCTATTCTAGTGCTAATTTTTCCGGTATATGTTAATCTGTTAAACTTAATATTGTCTTTTGTATTGAAATTAGGATAAACGAAATTGAGTGCTATTTTATATTGTTTTGTGTTTACGATTTTGTCTATTATGGTTGCGTCATAACCATTATTAACTGCAATCTGTTTTATAATATTAAGTTCCCTGTTAAAATTTTCTGTTGACAGAGGTACATTAATTAAACGATGTACAAAACTATAAAATGCGGCCATCTTATGTGTAAATGGGTGGTTTGATGTATTATGTATTATTATATCTGTATAGGATTGTATATGATAAATTTCAAAAACGTGTTTATTATTATTGTTCGTGATTTTTTTTTATCTAAAAAGTTTATGGACTTTTTTGTTTAATTCTAAAGTAAATCTTATATTTCTATTTAGTTTATTAATAGAATTTAGAAAGAGGTTAAGTTGTCTCTCTGTTCCAGTGAAACAAGCCAAAATATCGTCAACGTATCTATACCAATAAATAAACTTGTCTCGTACAGGGTGATTATCTATTATTTGTTCTAAGTTATCAAGAAATATTTCAGCTAAAATAGGACTTAACGGGTTACCCATTATTAAACCTCGATTTACTTGAAAATGGGCCAGCAGTCAAATCTAAAGGTTCTGAAATAATTGATTTTGCTATTATGTGCTTTTCCATGACATTGCATACATTGTTGAGAGCTATTTCACTTTCAACAGCTAAGTATTCCGTACTTTTAACACTATCTCTAACCTGAAGATTATAATTAAAATCTTTTTCTAATAATTTAATTTCTGAATTTGAAAATTTAATGTCTGTAATATTAAAAAATCTCTTAAAAAATAAATGTTCTGAAATCTTAGTACTTCTATTGTTATAGTTTTGTAGAGTTTTGGTATAAATTAGTGTATTTAATTTCCGTTGTTGACTTACACATTTCTTATTGATAATATACTCCACGTGGCACCTAGTTTCTTTATCAAAACACTCACACTCGATGTAACTCAATCTAAATAAAAGTTCAATATGAATAAATTTAAGGTAAACACTATAAGTATCTCTTTTACTTCTATAATCCATTTTTTGTATCCTTGCCATTGTGAAGCACCTGCAGACTTGCTTTTGTTGTTTGTCTTCAATTTCATATATTTGGGTGTCACATCTTGTTCAATACATTGATTAAAGAACCAAATATTTTGTGAACAAACTTTCGATTTCAGTAAAATTTTAAAGCTTCATGTTACTAAAAGATTCGTAGGAGCTTGTGATAAATAATTTATCCTTAGCCGTTATTCGATGGAAATTCATTATCACTAGTATAATTAATAAAACCGTTTAGTTCCATTTGATGTTCAATAAAATATTATGGTTTTTCCTCTTATTAATTTCTAGACATTCCAAGTAAACAGCTGTCAAACGAAAATAAATTTGTGGAAATTACCAAACAAATATAGTCTGTTTATTTATTTTACTAGTCCTAACACTGAAACCCGTGGTGGAAGATAGATCAAAATACAAGAGTTCTAACCACACTACACCACAAATTGTTACGTTCTGGACGCGCGTTTCGCTAACCAAGTTAGCATCATCATTAGATGATACAAACTATAGTAACTTATCCTAACCGAGACTATTTAGAGGTAAATGTGGTCGCACTTGGTTGCACCCGACTACACCGTTGTCAACTAAGCAATAGAGGAGACTATAGGGAATAGGCCCTCTGTCTTTATTTAGTACTTTCTTATCACATTTAACTATTTCTATACTCTCAAATGCATCCAATAATCTATTATTAGATACATTTTTAATTAACTTTTATTATTTATTCCTATTTGGTGGTATCTTAAATGTGCCATGTATTCTTTAAAACGAGGGTCTATGGAGCGTTGAGTTTGTCCAACATATTTTAGATTGGAGTTATTACAGCTAATTTCATAATTGCCACTCCTCTCCTTCAAGTCTATTTTGTCTTTAGGGTTTCCAAGTAGAGTTTTCAAACTGTTCTCCGATTTGTAGGCTACTCTAAAACCTACGTTTTTTAACATTTTTTCTAGACCTCTCGTATATCTGGGATCACATGGGAATACTATGAACTTATTGGGAGCCTTAGGTGCTTGAAAAGTAGCAGCATCTTTTAACATTTTCATATGCTTATATCTATTTACTAATTTATGTAAAAAATTTTCATTATATCCATTTTACCTTAGCTATATTTTTAACCCGATTCATTTCATTAGTAAAACGTTCTTTACTTTGAAAACTGACCAACCTATGTGTTAAAATATGAAATGCTGCCATTTTGTATGCTTCAAATTGAAGCATACGAATTAATTAAAAAACTCACTTATAAGCTTAGTAATTTAGAATTTGAACAATGGTTAGATTTCCAAAGAAAAATGTTCGTAGTTATCGATGCCAAATGTTTGAAGAAAATGTGCTCACTTAAAAACAAACTAAGAAAGTTGAAACCAAAAAAACAAAGTCGAGAACATTGTAGAAAACCTTTCTTCTCAGTTCTTTGATAACAAAGAAATCGACCTTTTGAATAAAGGTTTGAATTTTGCAGAGCCTCCAGTAAAAAATAGTTTACCAACTGCTTGCTATAGCGAATATCGAAAGTTCCATTCAATACGAGTCAACTAAGGGATTCAGGATTGCAGAAATCAAATCTCCAAAAACGTTATTAACAACCAGTTAAAATTTGTTTCTCGTAAAGATACTGAAGTTATCCAGGGACTTAAGAAAAAAGAATGTTTTTATTTAAGAGCTAACGAAGGAATTAAGGTTGTTATACTACCCAAAACAGATTATTTTGAATCAGTAGATAATTTGATTCAAACTGGTCCTTACGTTTTAATTGAGAAAAACCCGTTATCAAAAATGATAACAGAAGTAAAAAGTACCTTAAAACAGTATAAAAATCTTGTGTCCGATAAACTAAGATTCAAACTAACACATAGCAACCCACAGTTATCTAAACTGTATTACCATCACAAAATCCATAAACCTGGGAAGTCCACTAGACCCATTGTTTCAGCTGTGGGATCAGCAACGTACAATATTTCAAAATGGTTAGTAGACGAATTCAGCAAATTGCATACGTCGTACGACAACTTTGAGGCTACTAACTCGTTAGAATTATTAGATAACATCAAGAATGTTCTCTTAAAAAACTAATAAAATTTTAATATCTTTTGATGTAACCTCATTGTTTCCTAGTGTACCAATACCTAAAGGAACTGCTTGAATTTAATAATTTGAAGAAAGAAATTATTGATGAATATTTGCTTCTTACAAAATTATATATGAATCAAAATTTTTTTCAGTTCAACAATAAATATTATAAACAACTTGAGAGAACTGCGATGGGCAATTCCTTATCTCAGTTCCTTGTAAATGTATTTATGGGTAAATTAGAAACCCAACTAAAAAAAGAACTGAAGTATTTTCCAAGGATGATACTAAAACAGAAAATTTGGACACGAAAAGGAGATCATTGGGCAATTACCTTTTCTCGACACGTTAGTTATTAAAAATAACAATAAATTAGATTGATATTTATAGGAAATTTACTTATACTGACAGGTATATAATATCCGACTTATTTCACTGCCGTCAACACAAAATCGTAGCATTTCATTTCTCAACTCACAGGCTAGTCAATTCTCCATTAAGTAAAAAACGTTTAAAGAACTAAATGAATCGGATTAAAAATATAGCTAAAAGCAATAAATATAATGATAAGTTTGTACATAAATTAGTAAATAGACATAAGCATATGAAAATATTAAAAGATGCCACTACTCTTCAAGCATCTGAGGTTCCCAATAAGTTCGTAGTAATCCCATATAATCCCAGATATATTGGAGGTCTAGAAAAAGTATTTAGAAACGTAGGTTTTAGAGTAGCCTACAAAACGGAGAACAACATGAAAAATCTCAAAAATATTTTGATTTATTATACTAGTGATAATAAACTTCCATCGAGTAACGGCTAACTCGGTAAATTAAGATTTTTTTACGTTGATTTTTTTGAGTTTTAGTTTGTTTGGCCGTCATTTTCAATACTATCCAAACGATTTTGTAGCACATTTAAGTAGTACCATTTTAGAAACGTACAGTGTTTAAAAAAATCACAAAACAGCTAATTGTATAGCTTCTTAGAAAACTCTCGATTTATTAAAGTCCCATTGCTAGAAATCGAGAACCTTAGGGAGGTAACGCAGTTACAAGACTCGCGTCAAACTTGTATGCCCCATTCCACCCTTTTATTTATTTTTTTTCAATACGCATGTTATGCGGCACAAACAGAGTTGGTGGTTGTTAACAGTACTTTAAATGCAAATGGAGACATACGAGATGTTCAGCAAGAGCATGTCGTTCCATGCGCCCATCATAAAGAGCTGTTTGCTAATGCACCACAATGCTCGTTGTGTTTCTGCTTTTTAAATGTTATAGAAATTAGAGCAATGGATTGGCATCCACGTTCCCCAGACTTTAATCCCATTGAACTTGTCTGAGACATGGTAGGTAGATGTAGGAGTCCAGAATTCCCGCAGTTCATAATCCCGAATATGTAGTAGCTGCTTTGGTTGAGATTTGGGACAATATGTCTGAAGGAATTATTTATAGTGTCATTAGAAGCATGAGGGAGACGGATGCCTTCTGTCATAATCGCTACTAAAATAATTATAAAAATTATTATAATTCTTTTATCTTGTAAATATTGTTGATGTCTTAAATCGTTGTTGTTCGGTAAGTTATTGTTATTGTAATTTGTTTGATCTGCTGGCCTCTAAACGTGCTCCGGTTTATATTAACAAATTTGAGTAGCCTAAGCCTGCAAAAAGTTTGAAGGAAAGTTTTCACCAAATAGCAAACACGAAACGTCTTTTTAATCATTCCTGTACATTTGTAAGCATTCTTTACATAATAAACAGATATATAAAATTAGCAGCCTTTACCTTAAAGTGAAAATTCTCACAGAAATATTTTCATATCTAATTCAAATGTCGACGCGGATAACATTAGGATCAAATCCACCTTTTCTTTAAAATCCTGTATTTTCTTCAATAATTGACATATCAGAGTGAATATAAAATTATCATGACTGGAAAAAAATCTGGCTACAATCTTGTGTTATAAACTGTTTTTAATTTTCAGTAGTTATTCTGCCAAAGGGAGTTTAATAATCGAAAATATTCTGAGAAGTTACACAATTTTCTTTCATTTGATACCACATACGTTGTAAATTCTAAAAATTGTACTATTTTGATGAGCCTCTGGATATCTGCATTATCACGTGCAATTCCTACCGAAAAACTAATTTTTCCCAAATATCCTAACAGTAGCGCTCTCGTTCTACTTAGGCAGATGACCCCCCTTTTATATAAAAAAGTTCTATATAAAAAAATTTAATTACCTTTCTTTCGATACCTGTTATCAGGTACAGGGTGATCAGTTAAGGGTAGCGAGCGGCCATATCTCATAAGATATTGGTCGTATAGATTTGAGAAAAAAAATCGTAATAAAAGTCGCCAAGAGAAATTGCTGAAAATTATTTTCGAGTTTGTCAAACGTCCGCTAGAGGGCGTAACAACCAACACCAAGTAGAAAAATGGGGTTTTTATAGAATTTTGCTTAATGAAAATATATCGATGATATCATTTTCATATTTAGTGACCATTTCCCTACACTTTTTGTCTAAAATGTTTTGTTCTATATATCAAAATAAAGCGGTGGTGGAAGTTCAATTGTTTTTTCAAACAAACCAAGATGTCTCCCGTTTCTTTTGACCGATTTTAGCAAACTTAGGCTCATATCAAAGAGCATAATTTGCACTACAAAATGCTTATTTGGTTTTGAATTTTTGACTTTTGCTGGCGTCGCTAGATGGCGTTAACTGAATTAGTAGCATATTTTTTAGTTTTTTTCAAAAAAAACCAATGTAATGGTATATTCATTTTTACATATTTTAAAAGGGGATAAATTTCTCTATAATTTAATGAAAATAATTTATCATCTACCTTTTTTTGAACCGTTGATATTGACCAAAATATTATTTTATTTTATTAAAAAATGGCACGCCACTGCTTTTTGTTAAAATAAAAATCATTTTCGTAATCACTTATTAGTTGTTAACAAAAATAATCTCTTGACTTTTTTTCGTTAGACGAACGGTTTTGGATTGAAAAAATAAGATGTTTAACAATGAAAAATCTTAATAAAGCTGTCCAACAACAGCAGGAGCAATAACACTAAAAACAAGAACATGGAACTTTAAAAATAAACGTTAAAAATAAATTAATAGTTTTGTCGTAAATGTTCAAAATGTTGTCCATTATTTTGAATGCACTGGTCCAATCTCTTCTGGGTGGAGTTGACAGCTGTCTCAATTTCCGCTCTCCGCAACTCGAAAATAATTTTCAATTTCTCTTGGCGGCTTTTATTACGATTTTTTTTCTCAAATCTATACGACCAATATCTTATGAGATATGGCCGCTCGGTGCCCTTAACTGATCACCCTGTACATATTAAATATGCAGAGTCGTAACAGGTAACAGCAATTTTCATTATAGCCATTTTGTTTATCTGCTTAAAAAGCAACTTTTTATATTTATTTTCTCTCTGTATCATATGACCTCTTTTGTGATCGTAGTGGTCGTAGCTCCACCTATTCATTTATAACTACATTTTCATTTATTTGATGGCCCCATCAAAAGCCATAGATTTTAGTCAGTGACTCCATTTATTGCTTCCATTCGTTTACGGGTAATTTGAATTTGTGTTTCAATACATCCGTAAAGCATACTAATTTCCTGATTAAAAGCTTAATCAAAAAGGAAATGCTTTAATCGGGTTTTCAAAGGGTATCCTTTTATAAAATATAATAAGTAAATGAGAGCGTGAAATTGTTTGAAACGCGATAAATTAATTAAATTACTTGAAAAGTAATATCAGAAATGAAACATCGAACTTCTGAGGATGACAGGACGTAGGATCTTTATTCATTAAATTAGTGCTAGTCTTTAAAGTGCTAAAATATAAACAACATATTGACAGTTTCGTTTTATTGGCTACGTTAAAACTTTCAATCGGCTATTAAAAAGAACTGTGTCCTTAAGCATTTCTAGTTTACATCATCCTTTTTATAGTACCCTAGACTATTGCACAATTTTATTTGAATTTGACTGCTTCACTTTCAGCACCAATTTAACAGTTTAGGCCACAAACCGCGTTTTTAAACGATCCCAACGCGCAATTCCGTCAATTATTTATAGCTGCGGTTTACGTAAAACTGCCTTAATTTAAAGTTACGACAGGAAACGTTTAAAGTAAAATTATTAACGAATAATTTAGGGGCTTGTATCTTTACTACTGGTTAAATAAGTAAAGCGAATAGGTTCTATCTCAAATTAAATATATATTAAGATATATAACCCCAATATCAATACCATTGTGATTACTATATTAATGGTAACTTTGCTTTGCTGCTTCAACTGCTACAAATAAGATGCTTATTGGAAATTAATATTGGCAGTTAGCATACATAGGAAATGACAGCGAATTTTCTTACCAAAATGGGAAAAGTATTGCACCCCAAATTATAGCTGCCTCTCTAAAAATATCCAAAACCAATCTTAAACATACCCCAGGAATTGTATACTCATTTACCTCGGCTAGCGGTAATATTATCTAAGGCGACTGGATGTTTTCGAGTTTTTCAGTTAATAAACAAAAAACTACAAAATATGTAAAAAATTTTCTTTTTTGGTGAGTTATAGATTGAAGCTTTTGAATCTGATTTGCTTTTAAGTGAAGTAAATAACTTTGGTTATATTCGGTTTCAAACTAAGAGTAGTGTGGATTATAGTTTAATTTTCAAAAAAATCGTAAACTTTTTTAGTTTTTATTCGATAGGTTCGGTTATTTGGCTAGACCTCGAAGCTTTGTTTACTTTTCAAAAAAAAATACCCCAAAATTTCAAAAGTTACGACTAAGTTATAAAAGAATTTAATGTTGATCCGTGGCGGACAAAACCTCCAAACTAAAAAGAAAAAACTGAACACAAACATTTTTTTTCGTGAAATACAAGGTTTTCAGTAAGGTGACTAGGGGGGTATGTACTGCGTTTTCAACGCACTTTTAAAAGAGAGACATAATTTCTAGACATTTTTTTCGAAGGACAGTTTTTTGGTTAAAAGGCAGGGAACAGTTTTAAACTAAATGCTTATTTGGTCAAGTACATTTTTTTAATCAACATGACAAAGAGGTCCTTTAAAATCGGATCCTAACAAAACTGGTAATCACTGTCGTATTTATTGTTATTTTGTGACCCAAATGGGAAAACATTAAGGATTTTTAAAAATATATTTAATAATAGATTATTTCATTAAAAAAAGTTAATGTTTCATTCACACCTCTCTTACATGTGAAATTTATTTTTAAGAAGTAATTTTTCGGAAAGAAAAAAAAAATAGCTATTTGCATTAAATGCATGTTTAACAAAAAAAAAGGTAAGGGTTGGTTAATTTGTGCCAGATAAACTACTTTATTTTAATTTCAGATATGAAGAAGCATGTCACAAGTGTTTCGACAGTTACGTGCCCCATGGTTAGCGTGTGTCATAGCACAAACGTAGTTCTTATTTTTGAGATAAACTTTAGAAAACTAGTATGGTTTTAAAGCCCACTTGGTTCTTTCGAACGTTGTCCAAAAGGATTCGGCATTATTTTTGATTTTACACTTTCAAAAAACTAAAAATTAAAAAAGTTAATTTTAAGTATCACTTAATGCAACAATTACCATCGAAAAAACTAATATAAAACTTTTAGAAAACGTCGTATTTTACAGTGTTCCGAACCTTTTTAGAAATGACCGGGATTTAGGTCAAAGAGAAGTTTTAATTGAACCCCACCTGTAGAGAGGTAGCCATAATTTGTGGTGCAATACTTTTCCCATTTTGGTAAGAAAATTCGCTGTCATTTCCTATGTATGCTAACTGCCGATATTAATTTTCAATAAGTGCTACTCGACCATCTTATTTGTAGCAGTTAAAGCAGCAAAGCTAATATCGTAATCATATTGGGGGTTATATATCTTAATATATAATTAATTTAAAATAAAAACTATACTCTTTACTTATTTAACCAGTAGTAAATGCCAAGATACAAGCCCCTAAATTATTCGTTAATAATCTTACTTTAAACGTTTCCTGCCGGTTATCACGGGCCTTCCAGGAATTCGTAACTTTAAATTAAGGCAGTTTTACGTAAACCGCAGCTATAAATAATTGACGGAATTGCGCGTTGGGATCGTTTAAAAACGCGGTTTGTGGCCTAAGCTGTCAAATTGGTGCTGAAAGTAAAAAAGTCAAATTCAAATAAAATTGTGCAGTAGTCTGGTGTACTATATATAACAAGGATGATATAAACTAGAAATGCTTAAGAACACAGTTCTTTTTAATACCCGATTGAGAATTTTAAAGTAGCTAATAAAAAGAAACTGTCTATATATATATATATATATATATATATATATATATATATATATATATATATAAATTTATTTAAAATTATCTTAACCAGCTGCTGAATTAGTTAACCGTGATGATGTGGTTGGATGCTCAAAACGGTCCGCGATCGAATTAATTGATGTTAATTTTACATGCCAGGGATAACCGTGGAAATATTACAACTTTTCTGATCTCTCATTCATTAAAACCCGTTTAATGATTTGCGAGTTTATTTTTAATTAAATACGTATTTATATACTGCACATAATATGTGTACATATTAATAATCGTTTTAATGAGCTCTTTAATCTGATAACACTGAAATACAAATATATATATATATATATATATATATATATAAATTCAAGTCAACGTTTTTCATTAGAAAAAAACACCGGGAAATTATATACATAGACGCAAACATTGTCATACATACTGGAAATATTAAAAGGATTAAAAACTATAAAACTTTTATATTAAAAATATTAAATTTAAAACATATTTTTTATTTTTCTTTTTTTTTTATAGAAGACACACCCTTAGTGATAATATAATGTCATAATATAATAATATTAGGTATGCTACGTAAAATGTATAGTTTCGACAAAACACACATACTATCATACAAATAACCAAAAAAATAGTGTGATTAGTTGACCGCGGAATCGCACTAACCTCTCGAGAATACCGACAAGAAACTCTGGAAAAAGTTAAACAAACGCTAATAGATAACCATTATCTAGAAAAAATATTGTAAGAATTATTAAATAAAGAACTTATCTGTACTATAATAAAAAGAAAGAACCAATTAAAAACGAAAATAATATGTGGCACTACCTTACACAAATAACGTATCAGAAATATTGAAGTACATTCTTTCAAAACATAATATAACTGTTTGTAATAAAACCTATAATTTAATAAATTCTCCTTATACCCCATTAAAAAGTACCACAAAAAGGAAAACAAAATTAGTTTATTCAATTCTGTGTTTGAATTATTCTAAAAAATGTATCGGAATGACAATACAATGCTTAGAAACCAGTATTAAAGGCCATAAGTATAATTAAAATGCCTCCTATGCCCTTTACAAGCATGAACAGACAACAAAACATGAGTTCAATTTCAATGCACCCAAGATTTTATCAAAAGATAGGAATCATCGTAAATTTACATTAAAAAAAAAATGATGGAAATAAAAAAAGTGAAGGAATTAATAATCAGAAAGTTATTTGTGGTTAAAGTAAAATATAATTTACCTTTAATTAAATAATCAGAAAACATTTCAAATTCAAAAATCTTCTTTTCCCTGTATAAATTTTAAACAGAAAATAAACTCTTCTCTGTATACCTATTAAAAATATTACTTGTTTTCAGAGATAGCTAAGCCTCTGATAAAATCTACCGTTTTTATTATTAAAAAAAGAAAAACACTCCAAACCCGATCAGTCTAATATCATTTACTGTACTAACTTCACAATCATGTAAAACGCTTATTCAAGGTGCGTACCGTAAAAATTAAAAATTGAGCATATATTGGATAGATGTGTTTTAAATTTGTTCCCTTAAATATGTGTGTTTTGTCGAAACTAAACATTTTATTTGCCAAACGTAGCATACCTAATGTTATTATATCGTGACATCATATTATAGGTGTGCCTTCTATAAAAACAATTTAAAAAAATGTCTTAAATTTAATATTATTAATATTTATTTATTTATTTATTTATTTATTTATTTATTTATTTATTTATATATTTATTTATTTATTTATTTATTTTTTTATTAATATACACTGTTCTACAAGTACAAAACACCCAATTACAGAACAGTAAAAAAAGCATCTAATTATCTAAGTAAACTTAATTATCTGATCAAGTAAAAAATGACACATTATATCATAAAGTAAAAAATGACAAAATCAGGTCACATTCCTAAAAAAATATCTTTTAATTTACACTGCATTGAAAGATATCCGCATTTTGACTAATATTATTATATTCATTGCACATAGTATATAAAGATGAGTTTTTTAAAATGTTTGTACGGGGAGTACTAAGGTAGAACGAGTCAGTGCATCTGGATGCTAAACGCGGTACATTAAAATTTAATCTGGACATTGTATATCATTCGAAATAATTTTGCGGAGTGTGCCAATCGAGGAGCATCTCCTACCCACATCGAGACTAGAAAATTTGTGCCTAGACAGCAAAGTATCATTAGAAATTCCAATAGGTGGGTATATCTTATCAATTCTGTAAGTTAGATGTTTTAAAAAACGTCTCTGCACAGACTCCAACCTATCAATATGTATCCGAAAGAAAAGACTCCAGACAGCTGAGGCGTACTGTAGTTTGGACTTGACATATGCACTGTAAAGAGTCTTAAAAATCTTGACATCGTTAGAATCTTGACTGATCCGAACAATAAATCCATACATACGGTTAGCCGACTCTATAACATTGTCAATGTGATTATTAAATGAAAGTGAGGTATCAAATGTAACTCCAAGCTCGGTAAACACTCTATCTCGAGAGGTTGATTTTGAATATAGTATCTGTATATGATAGGATCTTTTTCTTTAATGTATAAGACAGTACTTTACATTTTGCGACGTTTAATTGTAAGTTGTTATTTAGACACCATTCTGCGATGCGTGCAAGGTTCGCTGAAAGCCTCTCAGAGTCAGCAAGATCCTCCACAGCAGAATAAAATTTTAAATCGTCCGCATATAAGAGAAACTTTACAACTTTACATGTATGACTTCGACATAGATGACAAATATCATTAATGTAAAGATTAAATAGCAAAGGGCCTAAGTTTGAACCTTGAGGGATACCTGATGTAGGTAAATATTCCACAGATTTAAATCCATTTAACTGTACATACTGTGTTCGATCAGTGAAGTACTACTGAAACAACATAATTAACTAGTCAGATATGCCAAAGGCCGACATTTTTTGTAGTAAGATACCGTGATCTATTCGGTCAAATGCTTTTGTGAGGTCTGTATGTATGACATTTGTTTGGGTTTTTTGTGTGATCACATAGAAATTGGATACTGTCGAGCGACCCTTTAAAAAACCATGCTGTCTCAGCGTTATAGAATTGTTAACATGACTGTATCCTCTTTGTTTCAGCAGTACTTCAAAGACCTTACAGAAATTGCAGATGATTGAGATAGGTCTATAACATTTTACATCGGATCGATTTCCTTTTTTAAAAATAGGACATACCTTTGATGATTTCCACATTAATGGAAATGTACCTGGTTTTAAACAAATATTTATCAAGGTGGTCAGGAGTCGAGCAAGGACGCATGAACAGTCTCTCAACATAAATGCAGGTATGTTATCCGGCCCATATGATATGATACAGCAATATAATTAGGGAAGCTATTGAGTATATAAGAGGGATTATTCAACTCAGTATCGCAATATGTCATAACATTAGAGACTTTAGAAGATGAACGTTTACTATTAACATACGCCCAAAATTTGTTGGAACTGACTGATATTTGTGACTCAAAATTTCTAACGTACTGTTTATAGGCTTTAGTGGTAGCAGCTTTAACTTCAACTCTCAAGCGTTTAAAATTTTCAAACGCTTGTACCTCATTACTTCTTTTATAAAGGTGCTTTGGCAAACATTCGTCGAATATATTATACAATTTTTCATAAAACTTCGCTCAGGTATCTTCAGGATTAGTAAACAGCTCCAGCAATGAACAATCAATGCCAGATATCAGAGCGTACATGGAGTGAAAATCAGCTTTTCGAAAGTTATAACAATTTACGAACAAAGACTCAAAGTTGCTTTTATTACCCAGTTTTTTATTTAGTTTAAACCTTTTAATGTTTCCACTATGTATGAGAATGTTTGTCTTTTTTGTAATTTTCCTGTGTTTTTTTTTAATGAAAATAATACTTTTTGGAAATCAAGCAAGAGAAACGTTGACTTGATATGAAAAATTTTGTTTTAATATTAACCTAGTCCCAAGAAAATAAGGTGTATATATATATATATATATATATATATATATATATATATATATATATATATATAGAGAGGGTGTCCCAACCATTACAAATTATTTAAAACAGTAACTTGGTGGAATTCAAACGGTTAAACGGATTGCGCCCGGTGTTAAAAGATTCGTAATATTCTTGCGAGTATGACCAACTATACATAAATTTGATAGTTTTAATTCAATATAACAAAATAACTTGATCATGACGGGCATCAAATTAAACAGCTCGTTAAGACAATTACCGATATACATACACATGCATATATAGGGTGTTACAAATTCGAGGGACCTCGGTAAGAGATACAAGGTTGGTTAAATAGAGGCAAAGTTGAACAGTTAAAGGTTCATCAGTATATATATAATCTAGAAAATTTCGAAATTTCGAATACTTCCTTAGATATTCATGAAAAACCGAAAAATTACAATTTCGTTTTTTTTTTCTGTTTTTATTTGAAGTAATAATTACAAGTAAATTTTACATTACCAATACACCTTTTTGTCGTCTATAAAACTGTATGGTCAGATTTGAATTTCCACATTTAGTATGCTGGTGACCATCCAGGTCAATTTTTTTTATAAATCGGCATGTATTTTTATTGCAGTTTTCGAAACTTCAGTGGTCATTTCATCCCACTGCTATATTAAGTAGTTTAAATACATTCAATTTTTCAACTAATTGTTCATTTTAATTTCTCTTTACTATTAATGTTTGCCATAATCATATTTAAATTAATTTAAAAATTAAGCAAAACGTTAATAAATAATCATATTTTAAAAAGCTCTGATTGGTGAAAGCTAAAAAATAAGAATATATTATAGGTATTTCACGGTATTCATGAACTGAGACTGACAATTCACTCCTAATATCAATTTTTTCCAAAAAAAACTACTTCATGTTTTAACCCTGTATTTTGGTTAAAAAACAAACTCAAAAATTTAAATTTAAAATATTTTCACTTTATCTTCATCACAGTTTGTTTAAAAAATATATTAAATCTTAAACTTGTAAACAAAATCATTTCGAGGTCCTAAGCGCATCCCAGATATAAGGTTTGTTAATTCAGACACGCTTTAAATTTATTCAGAGAATAATCAAACAAAATTAGATGGGGTATTTAATTTCAAATATATAGAGGATGTAAGAAATTCAACTGAATGCTGCGGATCTTGGAAACGGTAAGAAATGCAAAGTCGATTAAATTGTTGTAATATTTATTTAACATTGTCTTTCTATTTTATATTACTTTACGTTTCTGGAATTTGAGACATATGTATCTTACCTAACATTACAGTATTAGGTCTGAATAAAAGTTTAAAGCTAAAGTCTAAACCCTGATCATCAAATCAAATGTGAATCTGTGAATCTTGGTTTTGATTTCAATTACAAATTACGTAAAACCATGTATAATATTTGAATGAACTATGTATGTTTTGGTTGAATTTATAAGCATATGACTGTTGCCTAAAAGCACCCAAGACCAAGTACATTTATTATAATTTCAAAGCTTACAGCAGGCAAACTTGTAATAGCGTTTATAATAAACCAACCAGTAACTAACGATTTAACTAAAAGCTAATTATTTGCTGAATCTTTAAGGGTGACACCATGACGACAGCAAAAAATGTATAGTCCTTCATAACTCGTCTTTATAATAGCCTAAAAAGCCTGAAGTATTCCTCAAATATTGATTTTCGTTTTGTCTTAAATGCCTCCGTTCTGTTGATTTACTTCGTAAAGAGAGATAAAACAAATTCCATCTCTTATAAAACAAAGCAACGAATGATTTATATTTCTTGGAAGCGTTTTCTTTTTCAAGTTTTTTATCACAGAAGGAAAAAAGGAAACAAATGTTACTCTTTCAGAGAAGTCACAAAATTAGAGGTAAAAAGGCTTGAGGCTAATGTAATGGTTTCTCATATTTTATTCTTATTTTGTTGGAGTAAAAACTTATGGCAAACACTGCCTATGTGGAACGACTCAAATTTTGTTAATATTCAACATTTTTCTGCTGCACTCTCTAAGTACGTGATGATGCTGACATTACAGAAGGTAAGTATTGCTGTAGCCAGTTGTACTGGCTTAGTAACAATGTGTGTAAAATATTAAATTTAATTCTCGACAGATTTATTTTTTGATGTATGATTAATATGACACTAAATTACTATAAGCCATATCTTTAAAAGTTTTTACAGTTTTAAAGATGTTTGTCTTTCAAAATTTACTTGTTAACGAAATTTAATTTGGTTTATCCTTTCACTTTTAGCTTATATTCTCCTTAATTTTAATTGCTGTTTACTCCCATTAATTAGCCAGTGGTGTACCAGGTACTGGTAATTATTAGAATAAATATTATTAGATAAAATGAGGCAGGAACTGGTAAAATATGAGCCTAGTCAAACTCTTAAATTTCATGTAGTGCACAGCAGTTAGGTTTTTTCCTTTAATTATTTTACTTACTAATAGGTACTACTGAATAACCAACTAAAATTTTAAAGGGTGACAACACTGACAGACTGGTCGCCAGAGTCGTCAGATGATAAACTGATTGAAAACATACTGAGCAAATTAAAGTTACAGTTGAACCAGTGACAAGACCCAGTAGCAAATGATCAAGAGCTTGAAAAAAATGATGTAATTAAAAGGGATATAAATTCGTAACTTTTTAAGTTTTTCATTATGTCACGGAAATGTGAAGAAAGTACTTTAAATAGAGTATTTAACTTACTTCCCTCGTAATAGGGAAGTATTGTATTCGTAAAAAAATTACTCTTCGAGATTTCTCAGATCTTTACGTTTCAGGGTCCCTAGATGATAAAAAACATGTTTTCTCAATTCCGTCACTGTCTGTCTGTTCGCGGCATAGCTAAAACCAATTGACTTCAAATTTTGGTAAAAGATGAAGGCATGACCTGGTAACATTTTGGTAAAAATCTAATATGGCAAAACAAAATGGCGGCCTAGTGAAAGGTTAAAAAAATGATTACTAAAAAACTGCTTATTCAATTTATTTCAAATTTTGCACAAAAATCAAGTATTATGTAGGAATCAATTGATACAATTTTGGTAAGAATCCAAGATGACGGAACAAAATGGCGGGTAAATAAAATATTTGTAATCTGGAAAAAGGGTTTTAGGTTTTACATATTTTTAAGTTTTAGAGTCTCTAGACGCTAAAAAATATGTATTATCAATTCTGTCTGTCAATTCACGGCATAACTTAAAAACTACTTACACGATTTAATTCAAAGTTTTAGGTAAAAAACTGCTTATCCAATTTATTTCGAATTTTCCACAAAAATCAAGTATTATGCAGGAATGAACTGCTAAAATTTTGGTACGAATCCAAGACGGGGGAACAAAATGGTGGCTTAGTCAAATACTTAAAAATTCAGCCTGAAAAACTTCTAATGGACTGATTTCAAATTGTGTAACAATAATAATATAATATTTGTAATCTTGAAAAATCATCTTCTCAGGTTTTACATATTTTCATGTTTTAGCCTCCCTAGATGCCAAAAAATATGTTTTACCAATTTCGTCGTTCTCGTTTGTCGGTTTGTCTGTCTGTCTGTCTGTCTGTCAGTTGACGGCATAGCTTAAAAACTACTTATCAGAGTGACTTCAAATCTTGGTAAAAAATTAAGGGTCATGTGGGGATGTCCTGGTAATATTTTGGAAAAAATCCAATAGGCCAGAACAAGATGGCGGCGGATCAAGTTTGGAATATGTAGAAACTGGTAAAATATTGGCTGGAATCCAATATGATCTACCGAAGTGGCGACAGTATATATTTGTTGCTAAATGTTTACGTACTGTATTAAATTGGGTCACACTTCACTAATAAAAGGAAAGATTCATAACGAGAGAAATTCCGGGTAAAGGAAATTTACCGACTTTTTACAGTGCTATTAAAATTAATTTGTAATTAAAAAAAATTAAGGGTATACCTTACTTTACAATTCAATAATTATGATCACTAAACAAACATTTTTTAATTTCTTTTTTCTATGGAAATCTAACAATAAAAGAATTGCCGTTGAGGTAACTCAGCAGTTTCCGTAACAAACTTGAGTTGAAAAACAAGTTGATTCTATGCATTAACAGCCGCAAATAAATTTAAGAAGGTTTGTACTCAGTATCCATATTGTATCTATACTTTTTTATGTCCCGTGCGCTTCTGGCTTTTTGATATAAATTTCAATAAATCCATTTATATTTGAACTAAAAGTGAAAATCAACAGAAATTAGTTAAAAATGAATAGGCGACCCAAATTAGATTTTATCATCAAGTAAACTTTGAAAATGCTGGTAACTTTAAATTATGGAGGAAGATTGTAATTGATTTAATTCCAGGTAAAATGCTAATTATTTGCTGAATCTTTAAGGGTGACACCATGACGACAGCAAAAAATGTATAGTCCTTCATAACTCGTCTTTATAATAGCCTAAAAAGCCTGAAGTATTCCTCAAATATTGATTTTTGTTTTGTCTTAAATGCCTCCGTTCTGTTGATTTACTTCGTAAAGAGAGCTAAAACAAATTCCATCTCTTATAAAACAAAGCAATGAATGATTTATATTTCTTGGAAGCGTTTTCTTTCTCAAGTTTTTTATGACAGAAGGAAAAAAGGAAACAAATGTTACTCTTTCAGAGAAGTCACAAAATCAGAGGTAAAAAGGCTTGAGGCTAATGTAATGGTTTCTTATATTTTATTCTTATTTTGTTGGAGTAAAAACTTATGGCAAACACTGCCTATGTGGAACGACTCAAATTTTGTTAATATTCAACATTTTTCTGCTGCACTCTCTAAGTACGTGATGATGCTGATATTACAGAAGGTTAGTATTGCTGTAGTCAGTTGTACTGGCTTAGTAACAATGTGTGTAAAATATTAAATTTAATTCTCGACAGATTTATTTTTTGATGTATGATTAATATGACACTAAATTACTATAAGCCATATCTTTAAAAGTTTTTACAATTTTAAAGATGTTTGTCTTTTTTTACTTGTTAACGAAATTTAATTTGGTTTATCATTTTACTTTTAGCTTATATTCTCCTTAATTTTAATTGCTATTTATTTACTTCCATTAATTAGCCAGTGGTGTACCAGGTACTGGTAATTATTAGAATAAATATTATTAGATAAAATGAGGCAGGAACCGGTAAAATATGAGCCTAGTCAAACTCTTAAATTTCATGTAGTGCGCAGGGGTTAGGTTTTTTCCTTTAATTATTTTACTTAATAATAGGTACTACTGAATAACCAACTAAAATTTTAAAGGGTGACAACACTGATAGACTGGTCGCCAGAATCGTCAGATGATAAACTGATTGAAAACATACTGAGCAAATTAAAGCTACAGTTAAACCAGTGACAAGACCTAGTAGCAAATGATCAAGAGCTTGAAAAAAATGATGTAATTAAAAGGGATATAAATTCGTAACTTTTTAAGTTTTTCATTATGTCACGGAAATGTGAAGAAAGTACTTTAAATAGAGTATTTAACTTACTTCCCTCGTAATAGGGAAGTATTGTATTCGTAAAAAAATTACTCTTCGAGATTTCTCAGATCTTTACGTTTTAGGGTCCCTAGATGCTAAAAAACATGTTTTCTCAATTCCGTCACTGTCTGTCTGTCTGTCGGTCTGTCTGTTCGCGGCATAGCTAAAAAACTACTTACCCAATTGACTTCAAATTTTGGTAAAAGATGAAGGCATGACCTGGTAACATTTTGGTAAAAATCTAATATGGCAAAACAAAATGGCGGCCTAGTGAAAGGTTAAAAAAATGATTACTAAAAAACTGCTTATTCAATTTATTTCAAATTTTGCACAAAAATCAAGTATTATGTAGGAATCAATTGATACAATTTTGGTAAGAATCCAAGATGACGGAACAAAATGGCGGGTAAATAAAATATTTGTAATCTGGAAAAAGGGTTTTAGGTTTTACATATTTTTAAGTTTTAGAGTCTCTAGACGCTAAAAAATATGTATTATCAATTCTGTCTGTCAATTCACGGCATAACTTAAAAACTACTTACACGATTTAATTCAAAGTTTTAGGTAAAAAACTGCTTATCCAATTTATTTCGAATTTTCCACAAAAATCAAGTATTATGTAGGAATGAACTGCTAAAATTTTGGTACGAATCCAAGACGGGGGAACAAAATGGTGGCTTAGTCAAATACTTAAAAATTCAGCCTGAAAAACTTCTAATGGACTGATTTCAAATTGTGTAACAATAATAATATAATATTTGTAATCTTGAAAAATCATCTTCTCAGGTTTTACATATTTTCATGTTTTAGCCTCCCTAGATGCCAAAAAATATGTTTTACCAATTTCGTCGTTCTCGTTTGTCGGTTTGTCTGTCTGTCTGTCTGTCTGTCAGTTGACGGCATAGCTTAAAAACTACTTATCAGAGTGACTTCAAATCTTGGTAAAAAATTAAGGGTCATGTGGGGATGTCCTGGTAATATTTTGGAAAAAATCCAATAGGCCAGAACAAGATGGCGGCGGATCAAGTTTGGAATATGTAGAAACTGGTAAAATATTGGCTGGAATCCAATATGATCTACCGAAGTGGCGACAGTATATATTTGTTGCTAAATGTTTACGTACTGTATTAAATTGGGTCACACTTCACTAATAAAAGGAAAGATTCATAACGAGAGAAATTCCGGGTAAAGGAAATTTACCGACTTTTTACAGTGCTATTAAAATTAATTTGTAATTAAAAAAAATTAAGGGTATACCTTACTTTACAATTCAATAATTGTGATCACTAAACAAACATTTTTTAATTTCTTTTTTCTATGGAAATCTAACAATAAAAGAATTGCCGTTGAGGTAACTCAGCAGTTTCCGTAACAAACTTGAGTTGAAAAACAAGTTGATTCTATGCATTAACAGCCGCAAATAAATTTAAGAAGGTTTGTACTCAGTATCCATATTGTATCTATACTTTTTTATGTCCCGTGCGCTTCTGGCTTTTTGATATAAATTTCAATAAATCCATTTATATTTGAACTAAAAGTGAAAATCAACAGAAATTAGTTAAAAATGAATAGGCGACCCAAATTAGATTTTATCATCAAGTAAACTTTGAAAATGCTGGTAACTTTAAATTATGGAGGAAGATTGTAATTGATTTAATTCCAGGTAAAATGCTAATTATTTGCTGAATCTTTAAGGGTGACACCATGACGACAGCAAAAAATATATAGTCCTTCATAACTCGTCTTTATAATAGCCTAAAAAGCCTGAAGTATTCCTCAAATATTGATTTTTGTTTTGTCTTAAATGCCTCCGTTCTGTTGATTTACTTCGTAAAGAGAGCTAAAACAAATTCCATCTCTTATAAAACAAAGCAATGAATGATTTATATTTCTTGGAAGCGTTTTCTTTCTCAAGTTTTTTATGACAGAAGGAAAAAAGGAAACAAATGTTACTCTTTCAGAGAAGTCACAAAATCAGAGGTAAAAAGGCTTGAGGCTAATGTAATGGTTTCTTATATTTTATTCTTATTTTGTTGGAGTAAAAACTTATGGCAAACACTGCCTATGTGGAACGACTCAAATTTTGTTAATATTCAACATTTTTCTGCTGCACTCTCTAAGTACGTGATGATGCTGATATTACAGAAGGTTAGTATTGCTGTAGTCAGTTGTACTGGCTTAGTAACAATGTGTGTAAAATATTAAATTTAATTCTCGACAGATTTATTTTTTGATGTATGATTAATATGACACTAAATTACTATAAGCCATATCTTTAAAAGTTTTTACAATTTTAAAGATGTTTGTCTTTTTTTACTTGTTAACGAAATTTAATTTGGTTTATCATTTCACTTTTAGCTTATATTCTCCTTAATTTTAATTGCTATTTATTTACTTCCATTAATTAGCCAGTGGTGTACCAGGTACTGGTAATTATTAGAATAAATATTATTAGATAAAATGAGGCAGGATGCCGGTAAAATATGAGCCTACTCAAACTCTTAAATTTCATTTAGTGCGCAGGGGTTAGGTTTTTTCCTTTAATTATTTTACTTAATAATAGGTACTACTGAATAACCAACTAAAATTTTAAAGGGTGACAACACTGATAGACTGGTCGCCAGAATCGTCAGATGATAAACTGATTGAAAACATACTGAGCAAATTAAAGCTACAGTTAAACCAGTGACAAGACCTAGTAGCAAATGATCAAGAGCTTGAAAAAAATGATGTAATTAAAAGGGATATAAATTCGTAACTTTTTAAGTTTTTCATTATGTCACGGAAATGTGAAGAAAGTACTTTAAATAGAGTATTTAACTTACTTTCCTCGTAATAGGGAAGTATTGTATTCGTAAAAAAATTACTCTTCGAGATTTCTCAGATCTTTACGTTTTAGGGTCCCTAGATGATAAAAAACATGTTTTCTCAATTCCGTCACTGTCGGTCTGTCTGTTCGCGACATAGCTAAAAAACTACTTACCCAATTGACTTCAAATTTTGGTAAAAGATGAAGGCATGACCTGGTAACATTTTGGTAAAAATCTATTATGGCAAAACAAAATAGCGTCCTAGTGAAAGGTTAAAAAAATGATTACTAAAAAACTGCTTATTCAATTTATTTCAAATTTTGCACAAAAATCAAGTATTATGTAGGAATCAATTGATACAATTTTGGTAAGAATCCACGATGGCGGAACAAAATGGCGGGTAAATAAAATATTTGTAATCTGGAAAAAGGGTTTTAGGTTTTACATATTTTTAAGTTTTAGAGTCCCTAGACGCCAAAAAATATGTATTATCAATTCTGTCTGTCAATTCACGGCATAACTTAAAAACTACTTACACGATTAAATTCAAAGTTTTAGGTAAAAAACTGCTTATCCAATTTATTTCAAATTTTCCACAAAAATCAAATATTATGTAGGAATGAACTGCTAAAATTTTGGTACGAATCCAAGACGGGGGAACAAAATGGTGGGTTAGTCAAATACTTAAAAATTCAGCCTGAAAAACTTCTAATGGACTGATTTCTTTCAAATTGTGTAACAATAATAATATAATATTTGTAATCTTGAAAAATCATCTTCTCAGGTTTTACATATTTTCATGTTTTAGCCTCCCTAGATGCCAAAAAATTTGTTTTACCAATTTCGTCGTTCCGTTTGTCGGTTTGTCTGTCTGTCTCTCAGTTGACGGCATAGCTTAAAAACTACTTATCAGAGTGACTTCAAATCTTGGTAAAAAATTAAGGGTCATGTGGGGATGTCCTGGTAATATTTTGGAAAAAATCCAATAGGCCAGAATAAGATGGCGGCGGATCAAGTTTGGAATATGTAGAAACTGGTAAAATATTGGCTGGAATCCAATATGATCTACCGAAGTGGCGACAGTATATATTTGTTGCTAAATGTTTACGTACTGTATTAAATTGGGTCACACTTCACTAATAAAAGGAAAGATTCATAACGAGAGAAATTCCGGGTAAAGGAAATTTACCGACTTACTACAGTGCTATTAAAATTAATTTGTAATTAAAAAAATTAAGGGTATACCTTACTTTACAATTCAATAATTATGATCACTAAACAAACATTTTTTAATTTCTTTTTTCTATGGAAATCTAACAATAAAAGAATTGCCGTTGAGGTAACTCAGCAGTTTCCGTAACAAACTTGAGTTGAAAAACAAGTTGATTCTATGCATTAACAGCCGCAAATAAATTTAAGAAGGTTTGTACTCAGTATCCATATTGTATCTATACTTTTTTATGTCCCGTGCGCTTCTGGCTTTTTGATATAAATTTCAATAAATCCATTTATATTTGAACTAAAAGTGAAAATCAACACAAATTAGTTAAAAATGAATAGGCGACCCAAATTAGATTTTATCATCAAGAAAACTTTGAAAATGCTGGTAACTTTAAATTATGGAGGAAGATTGTAATTGATTTAATTCCAGGTAAAATGTTTCACGGATAATACTAAAGCAGTTAAATTGGTAATATTAATAATTAGATTTTATTAAGATTGTTCTATTATATAAGGAAAATATATTATAGCATATATCTATGAATTCTGGGTAGAGGTAATCTTCGCTGAAAAATAAACGAGAGGTAGATATACGCCCTCACTAGAAGATATCATTGATTCTGGATGAAAAGCCCAGGGTCTGCAGAATTTTCTGGTATATCTTTCTGTCGTACCTCTTGTTCGTTCTTTCCACCCCAATTTCCAACCGGGCGAGCATCTTTCATATAAGTAATAGCAATTTTTACGGATCCATGACACTTACACATAAAGGCGATTTTTATATACATATGCGGTGAAGTTTTTTAGTTGCAAAATAAGTTACCGGTACCTTGAAGAATTGTCTCGTCGATTTGGATTGTTGATTGCGGAAGTTCGGAACTCCAGAACTTAGATTCTGCTGGACTCCATAAACGAAATATTGTAATTACCTATGTAAATTTCCGGGAGGCTAAAAAGCGTAATTAGGACAAATTTTATTCTTGTCCGAATACAAAAACCTACCTCGAAATCAAATCTTTCTATGTGATGTGGGACTAATGTCTGTTGTTTTCTTTTAAAAAAGGAAGACGACTATGTTTTCTAGATATTAGTAATACAGGGCAATAGTTTGATCAATATGTTATTTAATTGCAGGTCCCCGAAGTTTGCCCCCTTTGTCTCAAAAAGCTAAAAGTAAGCTCTAAAACTTGCCAAAAGTTGCCTCTTATATAACTATTTACTAATAAAAGATTAAATATTCAATTTTATGTTTCATTTAAAATTTAAAAAACAACAATAAATGACTATTACCGTTCTACACTAAACACTTACCTTATTTCATTGCAGCTCGAATGTCGCTGATAAAATGTACAGTCGGGTGTATGTATATTGTCGCATTAAACATTATCTTTAAATAAGTTAAATAAAAAGAATATTTAGTTAATAAATACGGAACAATTTCTTTGCTAAAAGAACTTAGGTATTTCAAATCACATAACAGTAGGTATAAATAAGTTATAAATACAGTCGCCATAGGTCTTTGGCCTGGTGCCTTTTAAGTATTTAAATATAATGAGTCTAACCCTATATATGTCGTTTTAGTTCTGATAAAGGCCTTCGGGGCAAACCTACAGGTTTACAGACCCGTGAGATAGCATTAATTCCTTTATCACAGTTCAGAAACTTAGCACCTGGTCATTAAATATTTCAAAAAGTGAAGAATAGTTCCAATACTTTTAATCTCTTTGCATATTAGCTTGTTGTTTCGGAGGGCAAGTTCTAGAGCTAAGCCAGAATCAAATTATTTTTATAAAATTTCTACTGGAGCTTCTTATTGTGTGAGGTCTTTCACCCTTGAATCTAAGAAAAGCGACTCACATTTTTCACTGTCAAAATCAATTTGTAATTACCTTGCTTTGTTTCTTTTTATTTTCAATGTCATTCCCTTCTGTATTGTTAAGTACAAACCAATATATCTAGCCTTTTTGCAATAATGAGATATCATTTTGCCAAAGCTGGTTGATTTTAACTATTAAACGAACTCACAAAAAGAGCTCAAAAGCAGAGCAATGCCAGTCTGTAGCTACACCATTTAATTGCCCGTCTAAACCAAATGTAAAATTTTGCACATGGGACTCGGTTACAGTTTTTTCAGGGAGTTGATAATTTTTAATAGAAATTCGTAAAAATAGTCGATTTTTTCGTTTTTATGCAGTAATTGAAGTTTTGTTTACATTTTTCGCTGGCAAGTATGATTTAATTATTCGTGAAATTTAAAGCTCATATACATTCGCTTTAAAAACAACAGCTTTATGCACGGTTATAAAGTTTGTGTAGATTAGATAAATGCAAGGTTTAATGTACAACAAAAATTGATAAATGAAATTATGCGAGGACATTTTTTAAGATCTACCGAAGAAAAAATATAACCACACCTAAATTTTAATACGTGGTGCCCAAAAACAAACCTGTCCCCTGATACTATTTTAAAATAACCCCTTTCATGTCCCACCCTTTTTACAAGAAATTATTTAAGTTTTATGAAAGGATATATAAATTATTTGATTTTAACTAAATTTTAATAGAGGGTCCAAGAGGAAAAGGTACTTACCTTAATGCCTGTTTTGCTTCGATTAATCAAATGTATATTTATTTCGTTAGCAATAATATTATACCCAAAACCCAGTGCCGATTTAGAAAAAAAATTGGTAGTACAGTAGCTCTTACTTACTTAATGGATGATATTGTTCAAGATTGGGATAAGCAAATGAATATATTGCTTGTTCTAAGTTGAAATATTACGGTTTTGAAAATGAATCTTTTCTTCTTATTAACTAATACTTATCTAACAGATTTCGAACTATATTTTGTAATAAGAAATATTCTGATCGGGTTAAGTTACCTTCTGGTGTACCTCAAGGTTCAATTTTAGGTCCGTTACTTTTTCTTATTTATACCTCGGATATACTAAAATCTTTAACTTTTTCTCAGGTTCAAGTATTTGCAGATGATAGAGAAATATTATTGTAGTTTTTATTTCGAAAGTTACATAGAAATTGCGACCAATATAAATCATGACTAAAAATTTTAAGAAAACTCTCACAGAGCAACAACTTGCATTTAAATTATATATAAACGATTCAAAACTAAATTTTTTTGATTGCGCGAAAAATTTGGATTTACTGTTGGATACTCGACTTAGATTCAAGGACCACCTTAAAATTTTTTTTCAAAAAACTTAGTTATATAATAACAGACATATATTAAATAGGAATTTAAAAAGACATTTATGTGACTCCCTTGTTTTGTACAATTTTAATTACTGCGACTTTTTCTATAGATTTTGTTTGGATCAAGAAAGTAAATCTTGAATACAAGAAGTCTAAAATGCCTGCGGGCGATTTGTGTAGAGTGTAAGAAAATATGAACATATATCACATCAATTTAAGGAAATTAACTGGTTACGAATGGATGCTCAGCGAAATCCTTATTTTTTTACTTTTTTAATTAAAATTATTAATGATTCTGCTTCGCCTTCTTCAGTTCGACAGCGACTGCTATTTCGCAGTGATATTCACAATATTAACGTTAGAATGAGGCATGGGTTAACTATACCCAATCACCAGAACGCCGTTTTTCAGCGAGAATTTTCATATAATGCTGTAAAATTCTATAATTTATTACCAATTGAATTTTTAGATTTAAAGTTAGATTTGTTTAAATCCAAATATAAAATGTATCTAATAAATTTGCAGAAAAAAAACCCATTCCGCATTAATTAATGTTTTTTTAAATTCACACTTAAATATATTATTATCACTTACAAAGCAAAAACAATTATTTTCTATTCAGTCCGATTTTTCATTGAAGCTATTGATTTTTTTCACTTGAGTATTGTGAAAAATCATAAACTATCCTATTAACTGTTAGAGGTTTTTGTTTGGTTTGCTTAGTGCTTAGTGTTATATTCGCGCCAAGAAAATATGTATATTAATAATTAGTTTGTCCCTGCCTGGTTGAGTTAAGTAGCTATTAAAGCTAGACTCTGCCATAATTTGACAATTCTTTTCTTTTTATGTACTACATTGTACATCTTTTGAAATAAAAGGAATTTATTATTATTATCATCGAAATTGACAATCAATTTCTCAACAAATTTTGAGTTTCAAGCCCATCCCCGATACACGCATCAAAAGGAGTGGACTGGTTCTATTAGTTCTATGTGTTATCTTGTAAGAATTTTCTCACTATGTGGCAAGTACTAAGCAGGATTGCCTTCTGGATGTCGAATGAAGTTGTTAGTATGCAATACTATGATTTTCAGGTTCTGTTCTAGTGTTTTTGGAACAAGTCCAGTTGATGTTACGATGATTAGTATCACATAAACCTTATTCAGTCGCTTCATCTGCTGTATCTCGATGGCCAGCCCCGCATATTTGGCCTTTTTCTCTTGATATTTATCCAACACCTTGTTATTGTTGTGTACAGCGACATCTACCAAATAAGCTGCCTTTGTTTCCTTATTTAACAGTACCACATCAGTCCGATTATTCGTGATATTATCTTTGATAATTGCTCAGTCGTAGTACAGTTTGAAGGCATTATTTTCAAGCACTGAACTCGGTTGGTATTTATAATAGGGCACAAAGGTGTACAGGAGCCCGTATTTATTGGCAAGCTTCTGCTGTATGATGTTACACACCTGATTATGTCGCTGGAGTTAGTCCGAGTTTGCTAAGTAAGTGCAGCCAGATGTTATATGCTGTATAGTCTCTGATCTCTCGGTACATTTTCGACACTTATCAGATTCAAAGGACCGGCCTTTGATGATGAATTTCGTGTGTTAATAACCTGATCCTGTATTGCCATCACAAATCTTTCTGGCTCTGGGAATAGTTGTCCATCCTTCAGCCACCTGTTGGATGCTTCCTTATCTATGTGTGGCTGATTCAAGTCATTGTGATGTCGGTCGTACCAGTGCCATTTGACCCCACTGTTCTTGTTTGTCGGGGTCTGACAGTGACTTTAGGATGATGTTGCGAGATTGAGTAGAGAGTACGAGTGGTCACTTATAAAGTCACTTTGCGGTGGAGGCTTGATGTTTGTGCCTTGTTGGTGAATTATTATTATTATTATTATTATTATTGTTATGACTTCTTGTCTCACAGTATTCCTGTGGTTGTATTTTATACTGACGGGATTATACCAAGTCAGTACAAAAAATAAAAAAAAAAGGAAATGGAAAAAAAACAATTATTGTGTATTAAGAAATGATCTAACTATGCTACATGTTTTCAAAATGACCGATTTCTGGATGTTCCTGTGACTGTCTGTATTAAGTCCTAATTGAACCAAATGCGGTATAAACGTTGTTTGGGTGAGACCTGTTACTGATATGACGAGAGGAACAATGATGACTCTTTCCTGTTTCCACAGCCTTTTTACTTCCATTGCCAACTCGTTGTATTTGGCGATCTTCTCAGTGTATTTCGCTTAGATGTTCTCGTCGTTGGGGACAGCCAGGTCAATTAAATAAGTGATTTTCTCTTTTTTGGATTAAAAGGTGATATCGGGTCTATTTGCGCGGATTGTTTTATCTGTGTGGATGTCAATGTCCCAGTAGAGCTTGTAGTCTTCGTTTTCAAGTATAGATGTTGGTGTATAATGGTAGTAAGGGTCTGTGTTCTCCGTTAGTTTGTATGTTTTGGCTAATGTTTGATGAACGACCTTCGCTGCTGAGTTGTGTCTCGCGGTGTATTCAGTTCCGGCCATTATTCTACATCCACTCGTTATGTGATCGATCGTTTCTCTCTGCTGGTAACATCTCCTACACCTCTCGTCTTCAATGGTTGTGTCCTTGATGATGTGCTTTCGGTAGTTTCTGGTTGCTATGACTTTGTCCTGGATGGCAAGCAGGAAGCCTTCTGTTTCAGAGAACAGCTGCCCTTCTTGTAACCACGTATATGAAAGCTTTTTATGTATATGGTCTTGCTTTATGTGGTATCTGTATCTTCTGTGAAGTGTTTTTTCAGACCAAGTGTTCATCTTTTCTAGTCGTGATTGGATGTGACTGTGTGCGTCTGCTGCGTGGCTCGTTTGAGACAGGCCGAGAGGTGTATAATTCTTGTCTGCCTTTACTATTGCCTTGTAGAGGTTAGTTTGTTTGTTGTGGAAGAATTTTCTGAGTTCGTAAATTTGTTTTTTATTTAGCGATTGTTTATCTATAATTCCCCTTCCTCCTTCTTTTCTCTCGATGGTGAGTCTTTCCTTGCATGCGTTGGGATGTAACTTCTTGTGTTTAGTGAATTCAAAGCGTATGAGAATGTGAATGTTTTCTATGTCTGCGTGTGACCATTTAATGATACTAAACGAATACGTAAGAATTGGTATGGCGAAGGTGTTAATAGCTTTCGTTAGATTTCTGGAATTCAGTTTTGTTTTTAGTAGCTTTGTGAGTCTGGTTTTAAATTCCGTCTTGAGCTCTGATTTGATACGAGTGTGGTTAATTTTGGAGCTTTGAAGGAAGCCTAGGTATCTATACGTTTCTTCTTTGAGCATGTTGTCTATAGTTTCATTGTTGATTGTTTCCCCCGTAGGGTGGTCTTTCCACTGTCACTTGTTGATATGAAGTAGCTTGCATTTACTTATACCAAATTCCATGTTGATGTCCAGGGTAAACGTGATTTTAAGGAGTTTCTTTAGCCGTGCCTTTGTGCTTGCATATAATTTTATGTCATCCATATACAAGAGATGGTTTTTTTTGTGTAGGTTATTATTTTGGTATTTAATTTGGAATCCGAAGTTTGTGTTATTCAGTGTGTTTGAGAGTGGATTCAGACAGAAGCAGAACCACAAAGCGCTGAGTGAATCTCCCTGGAACATACCTCGTCTGATGTAGATCTCTTCTGTTTCGATGTGCTCTTTTTGTGTTCTCAAGTTGATTTTAGTTTTCCACGTACTCATGATTTGCGTAAGAAATTACCTGATGTTTTTATTGACTTTATATTCTTTATATTTAATTCTAGTACTCTGAATAGCCAACTGTGAGGTATCGAATCAAAGGATTTTTTATAATCTATGTAACCAGTATGAAGGTTTCTATAATTTTTCCTATTTTGTTCCATGATGACGCTGTCTATAATGAGCTTCTCCTTGCATCTTCGGCTATTTTTCCTGCACCCTTTTTGTTCTTCCGTTAGAATGTTTTTGTGTGCTAGATGTTGTTCTATTCTCCTGGTAATTGTAGCTGTGATGATCTTATATACGGTTGGAAAGCACGTAATAGGTCGGTAATTTGCCGGGTCCTTATTGTCTGAATTTTTGGATTTAAGGTATGTTATTCCTTGTGTGAGAAAACTAGGGAGTGTGCTAGGTTTTAAAATAATTTCATTAATTTGGCGAGTGAGAGCTCCATGTGTGGAGGTAAACTGTTTATACCAGAAGTTATGAATGTTATCTATTCCAGGATATCTCCAGTTATGCGTGTATTTGATTGTTTCTGCAACTTCTTGTGTTGCCATTGCAAAGTCCTTTTGTTCCTCTAAGCACTTGTGTCTGTCTTCTTCCGCTTTAATCCATGAAGTATTCTGTGATCTCTTGTTTGGTCGGTGGTTCTATTACTCGTACCTCCTCATTGATCATGATTGTTTGGTAGAACTGTTGTTAGCGTCCTTTCTTTCATTTGATTCTTTGTATCTTCGGAGTCTAACGGCATACACAGATAATTTTTGCTTCAGAGTGTCAAGAATTTCTGTAAGCGTGTAATCAGGAGATGTAGATTTGATTTTCTCTACACTTTGTGGATTCTTTAGGATTTTATGTGTGTCCCGTTTGAAGATTACACGAGAAATAGGATCTCTTGTTGTAGGATCGGAGCCTGACCATTTGTTTAGATGTGACTTCATTTCTACTTTGATTGCTTGAGTGAGAGACGGTCCGAGGTGTAGCTGTGTGTATAGTGCTTTGGGCAAATGATTCACTTGTCCTGTGTGCTGTATGATGCTTGTCATCTGTCGTGGGTTGTTGCTGGGTGCTTCGCCTCTACTGAGCATTGAGTGAGGTTGCAGATCCTCAGCACAAGTTGGGCTGGTTTGTATGTGGGATCGGTTCGGCATTTGCCCCACTGTCCTCAATGTTTGGTTGATGAATTCAGCAGCTACCGTAGCTTTGATGTTTTTCAATGCGTAGTGATGACTCTTTTTTGATCTATTACTCTCTGTTCTGTGATAAGTGATTTGTATTCTGGATATTGTGCTATGAAAGGTGTATGCAGTTTATGGCCGTATCCTGATGAAATTGTCTCAAGTTTGGTAGGGTTGTAGTAGGAATGCATCACCGTTCGATTCATTTCATCTGTCCATTTTAACCTGTTCCTTAGTTTACCTGCCTTGGTAGTTGCAGGTAGTCGTTGCGATATATCCGCTGTTGTAATGGGCTCAAGTTGTTGTGGTTGGTTAGCATCTGTGTCAGATTTATTTGTGTATCCATTTGATCGATTCTGTAATGCAGCTCATGCGTAGCCCTGTCTTTCCCACCTTGGTGGGTGCCAGCTTAGCCGGCAAAACACTTTCGGTGGGTGGGTATATTTTCCTTTGCCTGGTCGTGATCGTTTCGGTCGAGCTGCCATTTCCCGCAGCGTCCTCGACCGTTACGCTGCTCGCCCAATGCTTTGTTGTTTGGATTGATGTTTTGTGGTGTTAGAAGCTCAAAGTGTCCCGACATTGGATCGCCTGTTAGTAGAAGGTAGATCATTTTATTGTGTGTTTGTTTGCCTATTATTGTTGCTCTCTCTTTAATGCACATCTGTTTTGTTCTTGTTGTTCTTGGTTTTGAGAAAATATGGAAGATGTGCTTCTGGGTTTCCGAGATATCAAATATTTCTAGGCTCGTTCCATATGTAGTGGTTTTGCTCATAAACTTATAGTAGTTGTCGTCCTTCATGTCGTCGTCGTGAAATAATGAAAATATCTGAAATTCCGACCAGTTTTATCATAGGTATTTCAATGCGTCTTTTTGAAGTTTGGTATGATTGTTTTGATGGCCGTATATGTGCAAGCTGACTGATCGGAACAGACAACTTCCGTCTTCAACAATGTCAGCTCTGATGAAATTCTCGGGAATAGGTTCGGTTGTAGCAGTTTTTTCGGCAAAGGCTCGTCTGTTCAGCCTTTCCGCCACCGTCCCTCATGCTGTCAGCAGTGGCTCCAAAGGTGCCCTGGCGATCCCCAGGCAGCGGCTCTTTTCCGAGGCTCGATGCTTCCTCCATTTTCATGGGTGTGGCACCATTTGACCCTAGTGGTCCAGGTAACTCGTGTCCGTGGAGGCGTCACTCCCCAAGCAACTTAACCGGGGTTAGTTGCTCCGTGCGGTTTCAAAGGTTAGGAGGGCTTTAGGGTGGCTAGGGTGTGGGAAGGGCAGGGATATTGGGTATTTAGGACAGCAGACAGCTGGATGTCGCTGACAGTACGGACTACGAAATTGCCGTAGCGTACTCAATACCGCTGGATGCAGTACCTAGACGGTCGGACTTAGTATTATTATTAGTATTATTATTAATATACAATCATAGTATAGTACATTCTACTAAGTAGTCCCTAGACCCACTATATTATAAATGTAAATAACTCAAGGGGTCACAGCCATTGTACATATTATGCGGTACTATGTTTGCCAAAATGCATTTTTTGTTTTTAAACCATGTTCCATTCTTATTCAAAAAAATGTGTTCTTAATGTTTATAGTACTTCTGTTCTCAGAAACACTAATAGGTTTCCTTTATTTTATTGCTAAAATTTCTGATTAAGACGTTCATATAAATTCTAAAATTTTGTTTCAGAAATATTTTCATGAAAGCAAATCTGTTATATTTAAGTTTTGAGCACGTCAGGCATGGACTGAAAATTAAATATATAAAGTTGCTACCTCGAATCATATGAACAATATTTTGTTATACTTTTTTACTATACTTTTTGCTCATTTTTTTTCAGTTATAACACGCCGTATTTAATGCCGACCTCAGAAAAAAATTAATTAAAAGAAAATAATTTTTAGACCAATTTGTCAAAATGCCAATTAAAAATTAAATGATCGTGTGTGCCGTTATTTCTCGTAGATTTTTTGAAAATTTATTTTCTCAAGTTATTCCTAAAGACAAAGTCATATTAATCTAAATAATATAATCTTGTCAAATTGAAAGTTATATTAACGGTCTATGTCGTTAATCTTGAAAGGTGTAGTAGGTACAGACTGGTTAGAGATCAACAGATTGCTGTAAAAAGGCTTACAAAAAATTACCTAAAAGCCGATTTTTTTTTGTATTGAGGTCGATTCTAAAACGCAGATTGAAAAAATTTTTCAATACACACTGTTACGGAAATAAAACATAAAAAAAAATAACCAAAACCCTAAAATATTGAGAAGTTTAAAAACTACCATTAGGGCATTGCATAAAATTGAATTCCCAAGGAAATTTATATAATTTCGAGTTGAATAATGCATTAATTTAGACCTGCCTACATGATGAATTTAATCTCACAGACAAGTATCAAAATTTCTCATGCGATTAATGGTTTACAAGGAAAACCCTATAGTTCGTTAATGATCCTTTAATATAAGTCCAAAAAGGCGAATTACTTATTTAATCTCGTTCTTCTCTTTTCTCGCGTATATTTTTACAGTAGTTTGCGCTGTCAAATTCATAAGTAAAGTAATTCTTTAAAACTGGTCTTTTTATTCGATTTTATTGTAAAAACCCAAATTCAAGACCCAACACTTAAGCTTAAAACAGTATTCCTTATTTTGTTACTTCCGGGCTAATTTTTGTAGAGGAATTTCCATTGACCCAAAAATTGATTTCCCTTGTCAAAAATAAATTTGCCTTTTATATAATTTGCAATTCTGTAATTCAAATGTAAAATTTTGAAAATCTAAAATTGGTATTTTTCCTAAAAATTAGTCGTTGCTGTTTGATTATATCCTAATAACAGGGATAAGTTGAGTTTAAAACAATACTCCCGAAAAACTCATTTATTTCCCCTTGTTCTTTCCTTTTTGTCATTTTTGGAGAAGAAATGTATAAACGTATATTGTATATGAAAAGAGAAGTGATAAAAGGCATTTTTATCTATTAAGTACCTTGTAAGTGTAGTCAGTTTTATATTGAGGAAACAAAGAGAGCTTTCGGCATACAAATTAAAGAACAACAAAAGCATACAAAGAACGGGAAACATCACGATCGGGTATCGCTAAAAAAATACTATAGAATCTAATAGTCAGAAGCTAAAATCCTCTACAATCACCAACATTGAAATAAAAGGACATCAAAAAAGCAGTATTCATTGAACATAACAGAAAAGTCGTTAGCAAGCCTAATATTGATAATTTAGGTTATATATATGTATGTATATATATATATATATATATATATATATATATATATATATATATATATATATATATATATATATATATATATTGGTAGTAAAAAGTTAGACAAAATGGAAGAAATAACGGTAAAGATTACTGTTTCACCATTTTGTCAAGAATCGATCAAAACATGACGCTATGCTTGTTTCAAGGGCCAAGGAGCCAGCTACCGTGGTATCTGCCCCGGCAAGGCTCATCAGACAGTTTTCTTGGGGGTATCGCTATTAAAACCGAAATACCCAAATTCTGAAACGAACAAGGTGTCATGTCGTTCGACTTTGAAAGTCGACGAGAGAAATATGCAACCAGTGGCACCATCTGTAGATACTATGGTGCAACTAAATCGCTTTAGATACGACCTACTTTGGAGCACAAGACGACACATTTGTGCAAAAATAGAAGAGGAACAGAAATTGAAATTTGCGTTTTTCGGTGCGGTTCTTGGTCGTAAAAAGTTATACAAAACGGAAAAACTAACGGTAAGGATAACTTCTTCACAATTTTGTCGAGAATCGACCAAAACATGACGCTATGTTTGTTTCAAGGGCCAAGGAGCCCTTTGCTACCGTGGTATCTGCCCCGGCAAGGCTGATCACGCAGTATCCTTGGGGGGTATCGGTATTAAAACCGAAATACCCATACCCTAAAACAAACAAGGTACTATGGTGCAACTAACTAAACGCTTTAGAGGCGACCTACTGTGGAGCACAAGACGACACCTCTGTGCAAAAGTAGAAGAGAAACAGAAATTTCAATATATTTTTTTTTAATAAGGATAAACATTACTACATATATATATATATATATATATATATATATATATATATATATATATATATATATATATATATATATATATATATATATATATATATATATATATAGTTAATGTATATCTTTATTTAAAAAAAAAACAATGGATTTATTTGTTCACACATGAGTTTATAAATATATTCATGAGCCTTTTAAAATCTAAATATCTTTCATAAACGAGTTTCCTTCAATATTTTTTATAAGAATTAAATAGGTATGTGTTGCTACAAATTAGAAACATATTTTTTATTGATATTGGAAGAATATTAATAATTTGGGAGAAAAAAAGATAATATTCCTTTGCAGATGTAATTTTATACAAAATGTCGATTTAACTTTTTTATTTGCTTTGTAGCGAGTTTGGTTATTATATTTCGGGAAACATTTTTTGAAGTAAATAATATATCCTAGCACAAATAATTTTCCCAGTGCTCCTGAATCCTTATAAAAGTTAGCTGCCGAGCGTCGATTATTTTTAATTATTATTATTTATAATATTATTGTTTGGCAGATTTTAGTGTTTGTGTATCTAAGGAATTATGTAGCTGATCTAAAATAAAGCTTTCTACTTTTTTTATTTCTAAAGTTTGTTCATTCCATCATAAACGCTGGGGAATAAACAAACCCAAATGTTTCACCTTTTGAACTTTTGATATTGCTGGACAATTGCAATTTATCTTACTTATCGATGTATGGGCTTGTAAAAGAGTATATTAGTTATCCTTAATTGGCTAACTTTTTAGAGTTAAAGAATACGTTATGAAGATAATAAGCACGTTTACGACACGTTTAAAATTAACTGTCTAACACTGTGTGTTTCGTCGGCTTAGGAGTTTATCGTACCTGATATTAGTAGTTTTTCTAGCACATTTATATGATCAAGGAGCGGGACGGCTCCTAGTACTGTCCCCTGTGGGACTGCTGTAGTTACTATTTTATTTGTACTCACATGATCATTACATCTTGTTTGTTGTATTCGATTATCCAAGTAACATTTAAATAATTCAAATGTTTTACTCCTGACCCCAATATTATGCAACTTTTTTAAAACTAGGTTATGACAAACAGTTAAACATTGCTTTTTCAATTGGGAAAAACACTGCTTCTCGAAAAGTAAATCCTGTGTGTTTCCGGAAATCCGACCAATCGCTCTTTTACGAGTTCCGGTCCGGTGTGATCTCTTAAATTTTGTTACATTTTTTTTAATATTTTTGTATGTCGCTTCATTTATAATTTTCCATATTTTTAGTTGTATTTGTGGTCTCGTTCATTTTAGTTTTAAAAAGTTATTTTTTGTTTTTCGAACTAGTTTATTAAGATAATTCTTACATTTTTTACATTGTCAATTTTTAGCTTTACTAATACCTTTTTGTAGTTATCTCTTTAAATTATCACGTTGACTAATAGATGTAATCAAGGCCAAAGTTATCTACGGTTTAATTTTTGTCTATTTTTATTTTTGATAATTTCCACTTTTATAGCCTTTGTAATATGATTTTGTAGTGTTCATCACAAAATATTTTATGCGATCTGTACATAATTTGATATAATGTAGAAACTGTTTTGATAATAGGTCATTTAATTCAATGTATTCATTTTTTATTTATTACATAATTTATTTAATGAGTGTCCATTCCTTTTTGTGTATTTACTGTTAGTCCTAATATGTAATGATCAGTGAGATTTCCCTGAAATATGAAAAGCAATAGGCCTGTCCAGCTCCATAAAAAAATATGATCAATGACACTTTTGGTGGAATCGGTCACGTTTGTGGTTTTATCTATAAAAGAGAAAAATCCTTTTTCGTTCAATATATCGATGTATTGGTGTAGGAGTGATTCAGTGTTTATAATAATATTTATATTAATATCACCAATAAAAACATCCAAATCGTAAAATTTTAGGGTTTTACCAATGTCGGTTAGAATTAAATCCAAATTAGTTGAAGAACAGTTTATAACAGAGTTTTATACTTATTTCTACGGAATTTATTTTTAGGAAAATTTTTATCAGATTAACTCCCTCAATGGAAATAATATTTGCTGTATTAACTGATTTTTTTGTAAAATTGGAAAAAAAAATTATCTAATAATTGAAATTTATTTAGATAGAATATAAGTTGTAGTTTTAGACTTATCTCATAGTTTACACTTGATAACGATCGAAGAAACTTCGCTGATCTAAAGGGTGTGAGTACTTTACATTAAAGATAAGTCCGACAAGTGAATTTTATTTAGAATGATCTATTGTATATGATCGATGTATATATGTATATGCGAGTGTAAATGATTATTTAATCTTAGGTACGACCTTTGAGAGTGGAAAGAAATTCTTTATAATACATTTTCTAATTTGGAAGGACCATGTTTTATCTTATCAGTTTTTATTTAGATTAATAATTAAACAAAATAACTCAGAGGTTGTTATTACCATGCTGATGGTGCTGATTTTCTAAGGCTTATTTACCTTTCTGTTGAACGAATTAAATATTTATCAATAAAACTTATCAAAAAACTATATATAACTATATTATACCAGTAATGTAAATTCATACATTAAAACAAACAAAATTCTTAAAAACCAAAACGTTCCGTCATTCGTTCACTCAACTAATTTTATCTTAAATTAGTTTTAAGAATTTATTTTTTTGAATAATCAACAATAAGTTGTTTTTATATAATCGGTTAAAATAGGACAAATTCACTCGTTACATTAAATAGGATTAGAATAGGATTGGATCTGATTTACTATCAACGACCTTTCCTTGCACTAGACTTCACTGAAGCACTTTGAGTTATTTGCTGTTAAGCGAGCAAATGGCTATAGATCAATGGTCTAGTAGAACAAATCTCATGGATTTACTAAGATCCAATACAAAGCAATACTCTTGTGGTTTTAACTAAAATTTGTATATCATTGTATACAACAGAAAGATTAATACAATCATTTCATAGAAATGTGAAAACTAACACTTGTTAGTGCCCGAGGCACATGGCTTGCCTGAAATAATAAACTGCACAATAAACTTGTGGAATTAAAAGAACTAAATGATTTTCAGGCGGTTCTTGCGTCAAAGATGTTAATTTCAGACAGCGAAGTTAAATTGAGCAATTAATTTAGTTTATGAAATGTATTAGCTATGAGATGCGAGCTATCGCTAGACCAGCCGAGTTCAATGCTTAAAACTGAGGTATTAACTGGTAATTATTTACATTTATAAGCGATTTCGTATTTACAACAAATGCGAAGCCCATCCAGCCGAGCGACGAGTTCACTGACTCAAATTAAACCATTAACTGTACTATTCAACTTACTACTTTTACACGTTTAGACTTTTTCCACCTCTTGTTTCTATTGGTTTGGCTAACTGGTTGCAAGGCGACAAAGAATGTGATATGCGATGTTATGATGGCTATACACAGAAATGAAATATAAAGTTCAATTTTTGCTTGAATAGTGTTGACTAATGTTCTGTTCGAAAATACAACCAGAGAGACATTGATATCGGCTTTTAAGTATTAAACAGTTTTTTATACTAGTGGTCTCTTTTGACGTCTAGTGGCGTTATGTGCTATTGAATGCAATATAAAAAGTTGTTTTTATATCAAGCGAGCGTGGCATAAAATTGATTTTTGATAGATACGTGATGTACAGTGGCGTGCATATAATTAGATTAATTAGTTTAGGGTTTATTGAATGTTTGAAAATATATTCTCAAACGGTATACAACATTTAGACAATTGCATTACAATTTTTAAACTTTTTAAACATATAAAACTGCCGACGTTTGATATATAAATTTTTTGGGTACTAAAGTGACATATTATGTAAAATTCTATCTAAAAGTTGGTTTTTTATTAGATACATTAGTGTGCTTATTGGTTACATGAGTAGCAAATTCTAGATTTCGCTACTATTCTTTAAACAGCATAATATTTAACTACCTGTAGGGATGTAAATTAAGGCAATTTAATATTATTATTACTATAACCTGTGCATATAATTCATCTCGCCAATAAAAAGCAGGCTCGAATTCTTTTCGTCCCCTCTGTAAATTGCTACAGTTTTGAAACACTATGCAATACCAGTAGAAATATTGTTTCAAAAATTAATTTAAACCAAGACTTTCAATACTGAGTTGGAATTTTACAAAGCAACCAGACGAAATAGCAAGCCCTATAAATGGCCTACTTTAGTTTACGGTTAAATAAACCATAATAAAATATCCATTTAAATATTTAATTTAAAATTCCCTCAAAGGAATAATATACTGGCAGCATAAATAGCTGTAAGCGAATGTGCAGTGTCCAATAAATCCCACGTTTAACATCGACTAGCAAATAAGAAGGCTTTATTCAGATATTATTATATGTAGTTGGGGCTCCCAAATCGATTTTAAGCAAAGTACTAAATGTCCGGAAGTTTCGTTCATGGTTGAATGAACTTTATATTAACATCTGCTGTTTAAAATGTTAACTCACGTGTAGTAATATTGCACTATAAAATTGGGTTCATTACTCGGCTGCGGTAACTGTATAGACAATTTTGAAACAAACTTTAAAATATTTTTTGGCATTAAATAATGGGTTTGGCAATACCTTTAAAGTTTTTCTGCTTTATTGGCGCGTTTTAAATTATGGATATTAATTTTATTAATTATATAAGATTTGATCTTGCGTGTAGAACTTGTGCAATATAATGTTTTGAAAAATCAATAAAATGTCATTCCGTTTGGTTACCTGAACCGACAACTTATAATTATACTTAGAGTTTGTAATGGAGTTTGTAGCAGCAGTTTAAAACTAATTTATGTAGAAAGTTATCAAAAAACAAACTTTTATTGCTCTTCCTTCACTTCTCTGTATGTCTGGTTTTAATTAATTTGTATTTAATTTTTTTCTCACTTCTATATACTAATAGTAACTACACTTAGGTATACAGAGTTCTCGTAACAATACAATTTGAAACTTTCGTATAAAATTCAAGCCAACTACTCCAATATGGCGGACAAGTAATATGGTTTGTGATATGATTTGGCTAGACTGGTTACCTAAGAGTAAATGGTTTTTCAGGACTGAAAAGAACAAAATAGATAAAATATAAAAAAAAGAAAACCACATTTATGGAATTAAAAGTTATATGTCGACAATGATGTTAAGATTACTAATACCTATGGTTTATTTTGTTTGTTGTAAAAAATTAATATATCTGTAGCCTTAACTTTATTTTCATTTTATATACGAGAATCTGCGATTAAATTTGATATTTTACTCTAGTTCTACTTATGTGACCGTGATTTTTAATATATTATTTATTTTATATCTTTATATTTGGATTTTTTAAATATTACAAATGTTTAAATGTAAATACAGTACAACCTTTGTAATTTCAGCATCCAGTAATGCGGAGCAAAAATTCCTCGACTCATAATCCAAACGTACCTCGATAATACGGCCGCCGCGACGCCCCGGATGCGGGTGGAGTCTCGAGAAAGCAGGGCAAAATTTTTTGCGTACTTATTATGCTGTATTTTTTTTTTGATCGTATGTACCGTTAGAAGAGAAAGTTTTTTGACATTTTTTTTTGTTATCTTTTAAGATAAAGGTATCAAAGTTTGTGCATTTACAATCGGTAATGAGATAATGAAATAATAATGTACAGGGAGTCCCATTAAAAATAAAAATTGTGTATATTTTCAACTAAGGTATTTAAGGGTTTCTTGTATCTCCTTTAGTTAAAGCCCTAACTAGGTGTCAAAATATACACGAAAAGTGTCCACGTATATGGCACCCATTTATGGTGTTTATTATTCACATGTTGAGACTTTGACTTTGAGTTTGTCTCACATCTGCGATCTACGAGAGTCTTTTTGACAGCCATGGACCAATTATTTGTCAACAAAATAAACAAAAAACACCTGGAAAGTAAAAAATTGAGTATCGGCTTTGATATTTTAAATAGAACACCCTGTATAATATTATATGAATAAAAAGGCAACTTCTTGCTTATTATAAAAATACCGGATATGATACAACCTTCTTTAAAGACAATTGAGAAAATTTACGAAAATCCTGCCATAAGCAATGTACTCCCACTGACCCCACTATGTAGTAGAGCGTTTTTCGTCTCCCCCTCTCTAACACATTGCCGTTTATTTTTAAAGAAAAAGGTATCAAACCTGGTATTTTTCTAATCAGCAAGATGTCCATTTTTTTTGTTTTGCTAAGTAGTTCAGGTAAAACCAAATAACTTTTATAATCAACATTTTCTTCTATCTTGAATAAAGTGAAGGATAAACATTCACAAACTACATTTTTTTTTGTAAAATCACACGATCGTCGATAAAGTGTTCATATTGGTGGCGTATTATACGACTTTTGAATTTCACCAATTCTAAATTGAGGAATAAGCCAAAAGTCAAACAACCAAGCATCAATATGTTAATTATTGTTCTTTGTGTTTTCTTGAGACGAAATAAATAAACGTATGTATTTGTATGTACAAGATGGAGGTTTTCTTATATTAAAAGCCGAGACAAGACTCGTCTCGACCAGTTCATTCTTGTCTCGTCTCGTCTCGAGTGTCGAAAGTGAATGGTGTCGAGACTAGACGAGAGTAGAAATTTTGTATCGTCTCACGGCATCACTAATTTTCGTGGGCTCTCTAATTACCTAAATTTAATTTTAGACGTTTATTTGATGATTGACCATGATTCTACGATATTAAAACAAACAGCCCTAGCCGGTCCAGCAAAGCATCGAAGAAGTTGCCTCTGCAATATTTCATATCCTATTTTAGCTCTATACCAATCCACTTGAAACTTATGAAAGTGTGCAGTCTAATTTTTTAAACAAATTCAGATCTCTTGTTGGTCTAGTGCACGTTGTCCCGGTCATTTCTCTAAGATTTGCAGTCATTCCGTCGCAATGTATACTTCATAAACCCAAAGTTTTTACACTTCTTCTCCATATATACTTTCAGCTTCTGGTTGTAGGTAGTATAAACCAATCCTTTGCATAAAACCAGAACGTGTATTGTTGTGTTTTCTCCTTATAAGGCTTGCAATTAGCTTTTTTCTGCTAAACCCTATTTGTTGGTTTAGATATATTTATATATTTTATATATATATATATATATATATATATATATATATATATATACCTTTTTTTTTCTTAGGCCTAGGTTAATAGTAAAACACATTTTTTCATATTAAGTCGTTATATAACGTTTCGCTTATAGTGTTGAGCTATCTCAAGACTTTATTTTGGTTTGCTTGATCTCTAAAAGAATATTTTTTTCATTAAAACAAAAAACACAGGAAAAATATATATAAAGACGCAAACATTATATACATACTAGAAACATTAAAAGGTTTAAACACCTAACATTGTCATATTAATAATATTACATATGCTACGTTTGGTAAAATAAAATGTTTAGTTTTGACAAAACACACCTATTTGAAGAAACAAATTTAAAACAATTCTAGCAATTTAATACTTAATTTTATGTTACGCACCTTGGAGAAGCAATTTACATGTTGAGTTGTAAATAAAATTAGACTGATCGAGTGTTTCGGTTATCATTTTTTTTAACCTAGGCCCAAGAAAATAAGGTTTCCAAATATATAATATATATATATATATATATATATATATATATATATATATATATATATATATATTAGGAAACAATGCAACAAATAGGGTTTATCAGAAAACAGTTTTAAAAAAGTACAGATATTGTAAATGAATAAGTTTGATGTCAGATCTCTAATACTGTAAACATTATAGAATATATTTAGTTGCTTTTTTTATAATTTATTGGGATATGATGCGCATTTTTTAAATACCTGTTGACATTTTTCTCGTTTGAAAAACATTTTTAAAATAACAATAGAACAATGGCCATGTAGAATCTACATATTTGGTAGATAACGCAAATTATTTAATTAGTTTTCAATTTAAATTAAATTTTAATTAAAATTTCATTTATTCCCGATACATATTTCCATAAGCATGACAATGAAGAAGCATAAAATATTCGCATTGTAATTTTCGCTAATGAGCAAAGAGACAGGCATTTTCAACCCCGCACAGAGGCAGCACATTTATCAATTTATTTTCATTATTTTATTAAACAGAAAGCATGTTTACTCTTACAAATTGAAACAAAACCCGCCTTAGGGCTGTAATAACATCGCAGAGGAAAAATCACGTTTTGACAAATTTTATTATATAAGTATTTTCTGGGATTCGTTATTTGGATACCTTACCAGACAGAGAGACGTCTTTATGCCGGTGATGGATGTAGTATGTACTGGGATAGTCAAATAAAAGTGAACACTCCTTGTGACGCTTTTTTATAAAGGTGGAAGAATATGTTAAATATTATTAACAGATAATATCAGGAAACAACTGAGCATGGAATACAAATTTCTAAATTTGATATGATTTTTATCACATTTTCGGTTTCTAAAAAAGTTCAAGACTTATTGTGTATAAGATACCACATACGGTTTTGCAGTTACCTTTGAAATATCTGAAATTTTAATTTTATTTCACATAGAAACGTGTGGGTTTAGCTTGCAACTAAAATACTTGCTATCTTTTTTAATTTTAGGTATTAGGTAAGTCTATGGTAATGTGTCAATCTTGCCAATGATACTGTAGTCAGCATGAATTTTTAATTCTAATTTGATGCAAAATGAGTTATTCCAATAATGAGAGATGCAGAATGATTTATTTAAAAAATTAACAAATATATACATTTATTTATTTAACACAAATGTTCCATTTTTAGCCTTGAAGAAGAAAATAAACATTTTCGAAAACTTGATTATCTAAAAAAGCAGTTTTCGTTTTCCAGGTCTCCTAAAGATCGATACCCCAATTATTATTTCTGTACTGTATTATCAGTACCTTCTTCTTCTTAGCTGAGAAAATTAAACATCAACGTCAGAAATGGAAAATTCATGACCTGACTCCAACAAATGATTGGCAAAAGCTGAAACAGTCTCAGTTACATCCGTATTTCTGGATTTGTTGACAAGGCTTAAATGTTCTCTCACCCTTGTGGAAATTTTTCGACCTGTTTGTCCCACATAGGTCGTGGAGTTATTTTGCAACCTTCATTTCATTCACTAATTCATAGAGTGAGAGTTTTTGGTTCCTTTCTTCGACTAGTCCAGTGGTCTGTGGGTGGTTGCTTCGGCGTCTCACTCGGGTGGTCTGGGTTCGATCCCGTCTAGAGACGTGAATCCTTTTTTAATACTTTTTTAATATTTTATTTTGTTTATTCACGTGAGACTTAACCTCATTTTAATGTCCATCAAATATGTATAAGTAGTTGTTTGTTTTGTTGTGCTTTAGTGTGTTTTATTCTATTTGTAAGTTATTGTTTTAGGATTTGTGAGTGTGATTATTTACTAAGGTTCTCTCTGTTGTTTGTAGGTCTGATGATGCTCGAAAGGGCGAAACACGTGTCATGTTTGTTGTGAATTGTAAAATTATAATTTAATGAGACCAAGACTTCGAGTCTTTTTCTATGTTTGTTATCAAATACAACATGTTAAAGTGACGCTGGCTCCTTATGGTGAACATATAATATATACAATATTATCTAGTAAAGGCTAATATTATTAATCAGATAGTTTTTTAAATTATTATCTCCAAATTCAAACTGCGTTTCTAGAATGCTGCAAATTCAATCTCTTGTCATTGCATATATCTAGTCGATGGCTTATTAAGGATTAACTTTTTACTGTGGAAATGTGTATTTCTTAGTTATTTTCTATTGTTTTACAATATTTTAAATTGTCAACAAGTTTGCGACTGGATTTATTGAAAAAGTCAAGAAATCCATTTTATAGGTAGTAAGTTAGGGAAGAATGCAATTAGAATCAACATTTTCTAGAATGTTTAAATTTATGACATTGAGAATGTTACTGTAATTAGAATTTTTAAACAGAAACATTTTTATTCCCGTGAATATAATTCATTCAAGAGAGAAGTTTATGAATTTTTTAGTTTAAATTAATTAATTTTTTTTTACTTTAAAGAATAAGAATAACCATACTTTATTATTCAGCGATATACAATAAGAAGACTATCATAATTTATGTACTTATAACATGTAATATATACTGCACCAAAAAGTTCATCATATAATTATATATTCTCCTATCACTAAACGCTGATTCTAAATTTAATGTAGTTGCTATTTTAGAGCAGCCGTTAAATATGGGGTACATGTTTTAGGCTGGCTATGGCGCTTACGCCTGAATCAACATATTTATTCGGGATGTGCTAAAATAAGCGAATTTTGAATTAACATATTTGTGATTTCAGAAATTCAGAAATATCTGATTTAGATTTACTTGACAATTCATATTATTAATCAACAGAATATATAAAATGATTCTTTTAGGCTGTAATACTCTAGTAATAACTGTCGTTTGATTTACATTTTAAATGACGGTTTTACACATCTTATAATAATAGTAGTCTATGATCTGACTGCATGATTGGTATACCCATCTGTTATCTATTCAGAATGTAATTTTAAAGATAGTTAATAATAGAAGAATACTTCAAATGACTACAAATATTTTAACGTGATAGTATGAACCATTTTGATTAAAAAATGCTTAAATAACATAGGGTCAATTCCTAACTCCTCTCACTACAAATTGGATTTTTTTAATTTGAACATTCATCATACCCTTCGTGAAAACCTTCTGTACCCTTACCGTGTGCAGCGAGTACGGGCTTTGACTTTAGAGGACTTACCCCAAAGAAGAGAATTTTGCCGGTGGTTTCTCCGAAAAAAACAAGAACAGGAATATTTTACTTTAAACATACTGACAACCGATGATTGTTGTTTTATGAGAGATCGAATTTTAAATTATCATAAGACTCATACCTGGGCTCAAATTAAACAACGCACGATTCAACAAGGCCGATTTCAATACAGGGTTTCCAATAATCGGACCTATTGAGCTACCAAGGTATTTAACAGGAGAGGCATACCTCTAATTTTTCACTAATAACTTGCCCACTCTTTAAGAAGATATTCCTTTAGCTCAACGAGCCAGTGCCTGGTTTCTTCATGCCTGCTCTTCTCCTGCTCACATTCATAGGAATGTGTTACAACATCTGGATAATACGTTTGATAATAGGTGGATAGGTCGAAATGCCCCAAAACCTAGAAAATGGCCTCCGAGGTTACCAGACCTAAACCCATTTGATTTTTATTTTTGAGTTCACATGAAAACATTAGTGTATAATAGGGTTGGAATTGAAAATGAAGATTACCTTAGAAACTGTATTTTTACTGCAACGGAACAAATTAGATAAAGACCTAACGTTCTTGAATTTGTCCCAAAAAGTTGTCTTCGCCTTATTGCTGCGAGTTTAAATAGTGGCGATAGTCATTTTCAGCATTTACTTTAAATTTGTAAAATAATTTTTTTAGTGTGAATTACCTACCTAGTGCTATAAATTACTATGCTTGGTAAGTTCACATTTTTTATTAATTTTTAGGAAATAATAAATTTATGACATATACCGGTTCTTTTTATTCATTTGTACATAAGTATCTAATATGTTATATTATGATGTATTGTGTTGTATGTATGTATTGAAGCTCTCATAATGTAAGCCATATCCCAGAAGAAAAAGATATATTTTGAACAATTTACCTCTCAACAGTTATTTCTTAAAACTATGCAAACTACAAAACCTCTAATAGTTTATTATTAAACTGTTTTTTTTCTTCTTGCATATTGTTATAGTTTAAGTTAATACATAAATAATATTATTTTCTATTTTGGCACATACAGCTGTTAATTCCGCTAGGTGCCTTCTGATAGTGCTACCTGATATTACATTATTATTACATATCACAGTATTTTCCGTTAGCCCGTTAGCGATTTTACCGATTTTTATCAAATTTTGTCTTATAATTAAAAAAAAATTACTTATTTTAAACAGGCTTTAGAATTGGAGCAAGTATTCTATAATTATTTATTTAATGCCTACAAAAAAATGTACTAAGAAAGTAAGCAAAAAATGGTGTCAAATCTAATAAAAAAAAATTTAAATTAAAATTCTGTTCATATTGTCATGGTAGTCCATACTTTTGGATGTTGAAGAAAACACTAAACTTGCATCTGGGAGAAATCCTGTTGAAGAACCTGCATGCAAAATGATGAACCGTTTTCCCGTCCCACATCCCTTTTTTCTTTTGACACTTTTTACAGACTCGTCCTGCCAAGATTTCGAACCACTTCAATTAGAAAATATCCAACTCTCGTCTAAAAATACCACTTTTCTAAATTATGAATTAACATTTTCCGTGTATTTCTTTAAAAACTGGAAACGCTGACTTGCCATATGTAGCAACTCGCATAAAAATCTCCGATTATAGTCCTTTTTATATCGAAAACCCAACATATTTATTAATTTTGACAACGATTTTAGTCTAATTTCCAATATGCCTCGTTTTTTAAAGCTTCTTTTAAAACTTGAAGGGTTATATTAGTTTTTGATGTGTATAAATCGTAAATTGCATTACGAACATCAATTTTTACATTGTCACTTAAGTCTTCTTGTTTTTGGCTTTTTTCGAGTACATTTCTTAATCTTCTTCGGTAGTAAATTATGCTTTTTTCATGCACAATTTTCTCCTTATACCGATTCGCAGAGCCTTTGCTACTGTCTCCTGAATATTGGCCGGTGAATTTTCCTTTTCGTAATATTTTATTTGATGTAATACTACTTTTTTCGCTTGTGAGGATATGATTACACGTAATAAAAGAAAAACAAACTTAAAAAGTTTGTCGTTGATAAACCGTACGACCCGCACGATAACACTGCTTTTGACTATATATACAAACTGTGTTAATTTGTTTAGCGGAATTATTAATTAGTGGGAAGTTCCGGGTAAGGGTATCTTTACCGATTTATTAATACGCAAATTCTATACATGTTTTTAAAGCGATTGATTTTCAGGCATATTATTTAGTTATTTTAAATTTAATATAACTCCCAAACTTAACTGATCTATATATCTATGTAAATTTCACAAATTAAAAATCAATTAATATGTTTCCATTAAAGTTTAATAAATCAAATAATTAAAAGCGATGTAATATTCTTAACATTTTATTTATATCCGAACTAGATCGTTTATTTTATAGCAAACGACTTGCTTTTTAGATATACATTTTACCCGCTATTTACCACGTAAGGAACACAAGCACTCGGTAAATATTGATTTCCATTTTGTTTTAAAAGCCCCCGATTTGCTGAGTTACCTTCAAAACAGCGAAAAAGCGAATCACGGCTCATATAAAACAATGCTCCTGGTTGAAAGATTTGTGTTTGCAGAAAAGATTTTCATCGAATCGTTGGTTCTTCTTTCGTATATTATGTTCTACAGATAATAAAATATATATGATTGACGTAACTTTATTTTATAAGATGTTTTTTCTTTTCCAAGATATTTAATATTGAACAAAAAATGTTAGACTTTATGTTGACGAAAGAATCAAATTTGTTTGTCCATTCGAGAATGTGTACTTATTCTATCTGATTATTTTCGTTTTATTACATACGTTGCAGAACAATCAGCCCATGTTTATTTTTATAAAGTTGCTCTCGTCCACTTTTTTCTAATTTTTTTGATATAATGCAATTCTTTAGTTCCTGATCAAAAGATGTAATGGCATAACTTGATCATATGTCCAGATTTTTGAGGTACAGGGTGTCAAAGTTTTAATTCAATTTTTTTTATTTTAGGGAACCGGACAAAATTTTGTTAGTATTTTTATCAGCTAAGCAGTTTTCGCAAAATGAAATGGGCTATGTTTTATGGTATTATTTTACTCTCTTGTTGGGTATAGAAAAGCACTACAATAATTCTTTGTTAATGCGATGGCGAAAACGGACGATAGAATATAATTGCCTATTGCAAAACGCTCTAGAGTAAATAGGTAGTTTTCATTTCATGAATTTGATTATTTTATCTTAAAAAGGAATCAAATTATTATTCTTTAGTTTTTTCAAAGTCTAACTACGACCATGTTTAATTCGTAATTATAGAAATTATAATCGTCGCTGTTATTGAATATAATTTTGGCTTGGGACCATAGAGAGTGCAAATGAAATTTGTAGAGAGGGAGAGATCATGTGTGACTAGATGCTATTTCTCTAAGAAATAATTCATTTCACCGGCCTGGTGGAATCGACCTCTTTTCCTTGAAGTCAGCCAATACGACGTCTGTTATGTTTAATTAGGCATTTTTTTTGTTGTGTTGTAACGTATATGAAATTAATCCGACATTGTCGGATTAATTTCACAAATTGCATTAATCTAATTAAAATCTTCTATATGGAAGGAAATGCTGTCGAAATTCACGGAACTGAATTATAAGCCAGATTAATAGATGTTTAAAGAACGCTATTTCGTTTAGGTTTAGCTGAAACGAGGTTTTCATTGTTTTAAGATTTTGTTTTAGATAATATCAAGATATTTTAATTTATATTTTTATTGAAACAAAAGGTCGGTCTATAAAACGTGCATATTATCCAAACCCCAAATTAAAGCAGAACGTTTTCGATTGATTAGTCATCATCAATGCTACTCGTCAGGGAACAGGTACAAATATACATGGTTTTAAAATCAATGCACTTAAAATGTAATGTAATTTAGTGTTTTCAGGGATTTCGGATTATTGATAACAAATCTGAATGTTTTTTGTTTTCTGTTTATCTTTTTACTTTTCAATTGATATTAATTAGAGATTATAACAAATGCATAATAAATCGGAGGTCATTGAACCTAATAGAAGTAATTATATACAGGGTGGTCCAAGAATGCGTTCAAGTCCAATAGCTTGGTTATTGTGGGAATTAGAAACGCATTTTTATACAAAAGTTGTAGTGACTGCTGAGAGCTACAACCTAATATTATTTTCGATTATATGGCGTTGAGGATAAGTTTCCCAAAAACCGAACTTAATTTTTTTAAATGGAATGCCCTGTGACTGACGCCCGGTATATTTTTATATTTTCAAGTTCTTCTTTTTTCCGCTATTAACTCAATAAAGGGTTTGTGGGGTCTATACACAGTGGTTCATGATTTATGGCCAGTTTTCGAAAATATTGAAGGTACATTTGACGTTAAGAGATCACCTATTTTGACTAGTTGTGTGAGTAAAATGAGGTTTTTTTAGTTATGTAACGGTTTGATAAGACGGAAATGTAGAATACACAAAATGTGATCGAGCCAAAGCTATAGAAGACCCACATATTGGCTCAAGAAGAATTGCAAGGGAAAAAGATGTAAGTAAAACCACTGTTCAAGAAATTCTAAAAAAAAACACGTTTTGTCAACACAACATTCAACTTCTTCAAGAATTCTATGAGGATGATTATCACAGGCGACTAGATTTCTATCACTGTGTACAACAACAAAGGCAGATTGAGTCAAAATTTACTAACTGTGTTATTTACTAACCAAGCAACATTCCACAAAAATGGAAATGTCAAAAGACATAATTTTCATTATTACGCTACTGAAAATCCTTACTATATTGGCACAACTAGTCAAAATAGGTGGACTCTTAACGTCTGGGGTGGATATGGAAATTTTGTCATCGGTCCGCATTTTCTTGAAGAAGAGCATACTGCACACCGATATTTCCAGTTTTTGAGAAAATATTTTAGAATACTATTATACCAAATCCGTATTAACGTTCGTGATCAATGGGTTCTCCGTAGGGCTGACATTCAAGCATTTCTTAATGAACAATTTCGAAAATGCTGGATAGGAAGAGGAGGACTAGTTGCTGGGCCGCCTAGATCCCCTGACTTGACAAAAATGGGCCTTCGTTAAAAATTTAGTCTATCAGACACCTCCTACTTCAAAAAAATATGAAGGAAAGAATCTGAAGCGTATTTAATAATTTTAATACAATATGAGATATTAGCGTATCTTCTGAAAATCGTTTAAATTTTTGTGTCCTACAAAACGGTGATCATTTCGAACATCTAATTTAGTAGTTTTTACTGTTTTATACGATTTGTTACTTGTTGTATTGTTTTTTGATTGTTATTTTTTTATTTTTACATTTTAATTCCTCTAGGGTGGACAACTTAACAACTAGTTTAAAACAGTTGTTAAGTTGTCCAAGATAAGTCCTAGCTGTCCTAACTAGTTTAAAACAGCTTTGGATCGATCAGTTTTCGTGTATTCTACATTTCCCGTCTCATCAAACCATTGCATAATCTTTCAAAAGCGCGCTTCTCGTGTTTGTCTTCTATCAGGATATTTTTCGTGATATATTCTGATGGCTAACAAACTCACCTTGTTTTTCAATTTCTATGGCTTCTCGGACTATTTTGGTTTTATAATGTTCTATATTGGCAATCTCTCTACACCCATCGAAATTTATTTTATGGCCGCTTTCCTGATGATGTAGGAGTAAAGCTGAGGTTGTTTGTTTATTTCTGATGCTGATTTAACGCTCTTCCACTCTTGCTTATATTCGCCTGTTAGTTTGCCCCACGTACAACTTTTCACAGTCCTGGCACGGCCTGGCACGGAATACTGTATACTCCGTGGTTTTCCAGTTTGATTTTATCTTTTGGGTTTCCAAGTAGTTTAACTATAGTTGCTTGTCGCTTGTGTATTGTTTGTATGTTGTGTTTCCTAAGAATTCTTTCGATTCTGTCTGTTGTGCATATGGTAAGACTACTTGTTGCTTTCCCAGTTCATAATTTTTATTGTTCGTTGTTCGGGAAACCTGTGCGTTAATAGCTTTCTCTATGGTGCGATTTGTGTAGCCATTTTTTTTTTAAGCATTAGATATTACCTTAAGTTCGTTTTGTCTCGTATGTGTTTTAGTTAATCGCACGGATCTGGATATTAGGGTATTTGCCACAGCTCGAATTTGTGCTGGGTGGTGATGTGATTTTGCATTTTAATATCTGTCTGTATGTGTTGGTTTTCTATACACGGTGTATTCGAAATGTCCGTTATGCAGTTTTGTGACCAAAACATCTAAAAATGGTAGTTTGTTGTTTTCCTCCAATTCTAGAGTAACTACTACTGGTGATAGCGAGGACCCCGTTGGAGCACCATCCATTTGTTTATAGATTTGCCCGTTGAATGAAAAACAAGTATTTTTAAGTGTTAGTTTTTCAAGTTTTAGTATCATAAGACAACCTTGTAAAAGTAGGAAGTAAACCGCTGTCACGACACTTAATTTGAAAGGTTAGATCACATAAAAGATTAGTTTTCTTACCTCTCAATTTCTCATACGCCTTGATTGTCTTGAAAGTCTCCTCCCCGTAGAGGTGTATAGTGTTGATTTTTAGTCCTTCACGGATGGAAAAATATGATGTGTTTCCATTCCGGGTGTACATCCGTTAACTACTGTCGTTCTGAAAAGAACAGTTTTGCTGACGTTTCGCCAAAATCAAAAAAGTACGACAATCTTCTAAGAAAGTCGAGTCAGCCACAAGGATCATCAAAAGACTTCGAGAAATTAGTACTTAATATATCATCCTACAGTCTCTCCGTACTGAGTAAGGGTTTTAATTTTGCGATATCTCCTAAGGAAATCCCTAAAGAAGAAATAATAGCTGGAGTGGAAGCTGTTCTTGACTCCTCTGAAGAAACAAAAGCAGAGGAAATTCGACAATAGGTGGCAAGAATTTTAAGATCAAGCAAAACCCCAAAACAAAACCTAAATGCCACTGAACAAAGGGCCCTAATAAACCTTCGAAAAAATAAAGACATCACAATCCTTCCAGCAGATAAAGGAAACGCAACTGTGGTTATGAATATTCAAGATTATGTACAAAAAATGCAGGATATCCTACAAGACAATGGTTATAGGCCTGTTCCAAGGGACCTGACAACGTATCTAGAAAAAACAACTAAAAATAAAATAAAAATTTCACCAATAAACCACGAAATTCAACAAAAAATCATAACGGGAAAAGTCGAGCAACTCTATGGTTTACCAAAAATACACAAACCAGGGGCGCCCATCATATATATATATATATATAAATATATATATATATATATATATATATATATATATATATATAATGTGTTTTCATTCCGAATAGAGTCTCTATTCGGACGCGAGAAAAAGAAAGCTTCGAAAATGCCAAATGTGATTTTGGCGAAACGTCAGCATAACTGTTCTTTTCAGAACGACAGTAGTGAACGGATGTACACCCGGAATGAAAACACATTGTATTTTTCCATCCGTGAAGGAGTAAAAATCAACATATATATATATATATATATATATATATATATATATATACATATGCCGAAAAAATAAGCAGTGTTTCATTTTAAGATTTAACTCTCGAATAGATCCCAGTTTAATAGCAATACTCTTTATATTTTCCGAAAACAAAATGTGAAAAACGTAATTTATATTATAAGACAAAAGATGTGTGGGATGAAATCACTTTTTGTCTCGTCTGCTTAGAGATTAAACCCGTTTCATTTCGAATAAGAGGCAAAGAAAGGTGTTCCAGGAACGTCGCTTCGGATGTTGGCCAAATATATAAAACCCATTCGAACGTTAAAATTTTATTTCTCCTCGATGAATTGGGTTTATAAAAATATTGTGCGTTTAAATTAAAATGTGACAAGTTCGTCCGAAAAGCTTTGACCTAATTATAAAATAATGTTGTAAAGCCATTCTCAAAAGCCTACATACAGCGTGTCTATCGATTGCATCGGAAGAGCAAAAACGTCTTTCTTTATTTCTTTTTACAAACTTTCGATTTATCTTAAAATATCCAACTTTTGGGCATAAAAAAACAATATAAAAAAATGAACGGGGCAATCACTACTATAAAAGTAAAAGATTATTTTTAATTAGAAAAAATAAATGTTATTGATAAAAGTTTCATAAAGCTGGTATTTAAAAACCTTATTAAGGCGGTACAAATATTCAGTTGATCAACCGTTTAATACCATCGTAGAGCCAAGGTGCCTTAGGCAATTACAATAAAATCACTTTCAGCACGTATATTACACACTATTTTTTTCTTCAAACACTATTAAAAGCCCAAACGAACGCATTTTTTACGTTAATAAATTAATGATTATCATTTTTAAACCTAATTTCATCTAATATATCCACGAACTACGTTGCTAAGGTAAAAAACGAATGTGTTGGTTTGTCTTTGTTGACAAGTAACTTCAAGTAAGTAAATTCTTACTAGATTGAAAGTGATCAAGAAAATGAATTTCTCCCGGCCGAAATCGGTAAAGCTGTCAATAAAGCTACTTCGAAATATTGCCTAGTAAGTCAAAGCAACAGTAGGAGTTTTCATGAGATCGTTTCTTGAAATGGTGTGATCACAAAAATATTACTGGCGAGCAGACCAGTGAAAAAGTTGCAATTTGGAGCACGTTGTCGAGAAAAGCTATGTAATTTGACATTAAATATTATCGAAGATTTGGGAACTTCGCTAGTTGTGCATATACCAGACAAAAAACCAATATATAATTAACGTTTGTTATTAGTGGTACCTTGTATATGAACTATTATAAAAAGTACATAGCCCTTTGTCCTTATAAGGTCCCTTCAGAATAAATGTGCCAGGACCCCAGTTGGAATCAACACATTTTGTAAGATGCCTGCCAAAATCCCTAAATTTCCAACATTGCTGAGCTAGTTTGTTGGCAGATTCTGGTGCTAATCTTGCTACAATTGAGAGACACTGGATCAAAGTCCAGTACATTAGCGCAGGGTTATAAAGAAGACTCACTACAAAAGAAAAATAATTGCATATCAAATTTTGTCCAAAACTTCGGCAGATTCCTTTGCTCACTGCCTTAGCACTAATTTTACCAAAATTAATTATGTTACAGCTACGAATAAAATTGGCCATGGAGTTTCATATTCTAATTGTAAGTTCACTAACTTTGCGTTTAATTGAATATACATATATTCCCTTGATTTAAGACTTCTTACGCTTTCATATTTTCTTACCAGTGTTAAAAGTAAATCACTTTTAACAGAAATGCTAAAAGCACATTACTTTTGAAATGACTTTTTATACATTAACAGCATGCAATTAAAATTATACTTTACCTGACATTTGTAGAAAAAGATTATTTATAAAACTCAAAAGCAATTAAGTTTTTCTTTTTATGTCCTTCTCTTACATTGTACCCTGCCAGGGTAAGGAAATTAGATCTAGACAAAAGGAAGAGAACAAAAGTTCATATATGTTCCGATCAGAAGTTCTTAAAGTTTATATATGTTCCGAATTTAAGTTTAAACTCATCTATCTCTACATTCAACTCACAAACAGTAGTAAGCCTTTGATCGGACACCAAATCAGCTGACAGGAGTCCGAAGGAAAATACTATATCACAGGGTAGCTGCTGGTTATTGACCTATACAAAATCGTAGGCATCGAAGCATTTTGAGACACGGTTATCTCTATTTAAAAAAACTACACTAATATCACCAATACAAACAACGTGGTCGATAGAAGGAAGCACAAGGGACAAACGTTATTCAGAGAGTCGCGAATATTCGTGGCAGGTGGTCTATAGAAAACCGCAAACCCCCATTGTTAAACGATCGATCCTAACTTTTATCCAAAATTGCTCAATAGAAATGGGATCACTATTCATTTGCACCTGCTGAACCTTTAATTGCTAAACGTATTTCGTTTCAAAACAAATACAACGGTATTACAATATATCATTCTTAACATTGTATGTGTACTTTTGAGCTGATTTATTGCTTACCTATATTATTTCCTTAACATTAAATAATTAATCTTTCAATGTCGTATGTAACGTAACTACTTGTAATGGATTGGAACGGAACATTTTATTAAAAGTTAAATGTACGGGTTGGTTTCATCTCTCGTTGCGTATATATAGAAGGGAAAATGTCTTGAATTTTGTAGTAAAATCTGCAATTCGACCCGCAGTTTTGCTTAGATGGAATTACAAACAGCTTTATTCGTAATATTTGTTAAATTGAAAGCTTAGAGGGCTGCGGTACACGTGCAGGTGTAATTATATTATAGGAGTTTAATATTTTATACATTCTCCTTTGATTTCATTATATTGGTTAATGTTTGACTTCGCTGAATACAACAATACAAAATATATTAATCCTCTCTATCAGAAGTATTCTATTTTAAAAAGTTATTAGTAAATTTATAAAATATATAAAAGTTAACTTGAAAAATATGAATATAAATATTAGTTTAGTTAAACGAGTTTATATTGCAATGCTTGTGTAACATTCGTGGTATAAACAAATCTCTTTCTCAAAATTTGATTGCCTACATCAATACGGAATATTAAGGTATAGACTACGAAATAATACAGACAATTATGTTCCCAAATCTTTCACCTGATATAACACTATGTCATTTTCAAAGGCTATTTAGACACACACGAGACCCACAGGCAACAAATAATTTCTCTAATATTAAAGTTATACATCTGAACATCAAAACTATAGCTAATAAACTACTTGAGCTAGAAGTACTGGTTCTTGAAAAGAAACCTGAAATCCTTATTTTATCCGAACAATTAGTAAGAAATTACCTTTATCTGGTTAGAAATTATTAACATCTTTCTAAACCAGGCTTTCAATTTTAATGTGGACCCTACGTTAAACATTCAAAATGTATCGATGGACAGCTCAGCTGAATTTGCTTATTGTACAATAAAATATAGACAAACAGCTTTAGAATCAGCCTAGTATCAGTATTAGTGAAAATACAATTTTGATAGGTGGCTGTAATATGGACCTTTTGAAAAATAATATTACAAGACAAAATCAACGATAATTACTATCGTCGATGAAATGTCCTTAGCCTGCTATCAGCTTTTAATTTATCCTCTATTGTAAAGAGTCCAACAAGGGTAACTTATTACTTCTTCACATCACTAGACAATATAGTAACAAACATAGGTTTAAGTGAGGTTTCGGTTTTTGACACCACCATCAGACCCGACATACCAAAGCGCAAAGTTGAAACTAGATTCTAACGACCCACCGGAGAAATCCGGACATTCTAAAAACTTTTTCCGAGTAAAATTTGATATCTAAGGTGCGGAAGGTGGTCTGACGTGTGAAATAAATCGAATTTTTATCGATTTTCACCCATATATTTAAAGTATGTTTTAATTACAAAAATGTTAACGTGTGAAATAAATCGATTTTTTTATGAGATTTTCACCCATATATTTAAAGTATGTTTTAATTACAAAAATGTTAAAGTTTCAAAAAATTAAGAAAATAATAAAGCTTGCGTAACATGAAAAGTTTATACCTTATAGATAAATATTAATACTGTCCAGTGTTCCATCAGTATTATTTATCTTACATGAAATTATATAATCAATACAAAAATAAACCAAAACTAATTATTATGATAACTATGTAAGTAATTTTAGTAAAATTCGAGCAGCATGGTAACTTGTAAACATCCATTTAAAAATTACTTCTTTACAATAAAATTCATATAAACAATGGAAAAAGGAATCTTGTTACATCTAACCCCGTGCAAGTTGCAAACTCGTATAATAATTTTTTGTAAACTCATTTTTTAGAAACATTAAACCGAATTAATATAATTAATAAGATTTGATGGGAAAATGTGCAAAAGAAACCCTTTTTCTAAAGTCTGTTTCTCTGAATGAACTGCACGAAGCTGTACTGTCTTGAAACACAGACGGTTACGAGGCGTAGACGAAATTCCAAATGCCTAAAATTTATTGTAGCTCTTTATTACACCTCCTTAATACGCCCTTAATATGCGGTAAATTTTTAGAAGCTCTAAAATTCTCTAAAGTCATATCTATTTTTAAAAAAGGGAATACAATTAACATGACTAATTGCAGGACCGTAGCGGCCGGGGGGGAGAGGGGAGCCTCCACTTCAGGGTGTGACTTTATAGGGGGCGCCAAAACATTCACAGGCAAAAAACACAAGGTGCTAAAACAGGCAAAGGTAAAAAAATATTTTGGCCATTTACCAGAAGAAAACTCTCAATCGGGATTTTTTTTTCTTTAGGTAATAACATAACAGGTAGATATATAATTATTATTACATAACCATGTTTAAATTTTATTATAATTCAGAATGGATAATATTATTCTAATATTATTGATGCAGCAATTGACCGCTGATCGGTCGCGAATATATTATGCGCCCTAAAAAAATTATAATATATTTTGCGTGTAAGGTGCGGGCGGCGTATTTTGCCTATGCAGTGCAAGTGCTTGTACTGGTCGACGAATCGACGCTTAGGCTTTAATTTGTAAATAGCAATAGCGATTAGTAATTTTAGTTAGTTTGATGAATTGATAATAGAGCAATGAAGCGAATTATTAAAAAGGGCGGCATATCGTCGGGAAAAACAAAAAAGAATTATTTTAACCGCTGAGCTGAAAGGCTCTATGTAGTAGTTTTTAAGAAAAAAGCCCCAGAATACCAATAAATAAGTAATAAAGTTATTTGTTTTTAGTCACTAATTTGTTTTACGTAAGTAGTATTATATAATTCCCGAGAATATTTAAAAATGAAATATTCTCTGAAAATATTCCCGAAAGGTTCAGAATTTAAATGAAATTTTGAGAATTTAAAGTAAGTTAAAGATCTCGTTAAAGATGTTAAAGCTAGGACAATTTGTGATACGTTTTATTGTATCTGCCGGCTACATAAGCACCACTAATGAAAGTTCATTTGGGACCAGTTTATCAGACTCAGCTAAGTTAAAGCGACGCTAATAAACCACTTAACGAAACCAAGAGTTACTTTAACTTAGCCGAGCACTGATTCACAGACCTTATTAAAAATTGTTAAAAATTTATTAAGAACCACAATTAAAGACTAAATGACATTTTATTACTAAAATGTGAAAAACGGTTACTGATAAAAATAAATCTCGAAAACCTATTGTTTTTTTGGGCAAGACTTAAAGAAAGAATCGAATTAAATATATGTTTAAAAATTAAGTGTTTCTATTTGACAAGAGTATATTTTATTATTTTAACCCCAAAAAAACTAAAAGTATATTTGGTATTATGGTAATGGAAAAATTATAATAAGCATATTCACATTTGCATAAAATTAGTAAAATTTAAGCTTGGCCACAAACTTTTTTTTGCTGTATTACCTGTGAGGGGTGGGGAGCGTAAAAGGCACCAGCATTTAGGAGGTGCCGAGTCTCACTCCTCCCCTCTACTGAAAGCAACGTCGCTACGGCCTATTGTAAGCTTACAACAGTGAATCAACTCGAAAAATTATTTGAGAAAATCTTTCTTGAACGACTAAATAATTTTTTAGAATCAAATAAAATCCTATCCCCTTGCCAACACGGTTCTGTAAAACCCAACAATATAAAAACAGCACTGCATCAAACTACAAATAATGTACTTAACTTTCTAGATAGCAACCAGCACACCAATGGTCTATTTTTTGTTATAGTCGTGCGCTTGGTATAGTAAACTTTGAAGTTCTCTTTTGTAAGTTAGGACAGATAAGTTGTTAGGTCCCTTTTATTGCAGAGAATACAAATAGTTCGACTAAAAAAATTTATAAAATGAGAAACGCAAGAGAATATAATGGGATTTTCGCAAGAAAGTCTTCTTTCCCCTACAGTATTTTTAATGTATAATAACATTTTCTCGTTACCTAGTCCCCGGTTTACACTCTTTCTCTGCGCACGTGACACTAATTTTTATATAAGTGCGGAAAATGAAGGCACCGCGGGTATATCTAACGAGACTGTGGACAGGATCCTACGATGGTCACTTAATAACGGTCCTACACTCAATGAGACTATTTGTTCCAAAAAAAAAAAATCGTAAAAAAATCTCATAACAACTCCAGGTGGGAAGAGCATATAACAAATCAACGATATAAAATTCTTAGGAATAAACAAACCTTGCCGTTAAACTATCTTGGAACATGAAAGAAATTTTCTGTAACAAATTACTGAGTCAGTCAAAGTACGCTACTGACACTATATTATGGCCAAGCATATACCGATGTGTTATAATATGCTGGGGCAATGCTTCATTTATAGAGTCTGCTCAAATGTCTAAAAAATAATTATTCACCAAAAAATAAATCATCAATAAAGCATCTCACGTCGTAAATGATGTAAGCCTTATTTTACAAACTTGAAAATGTTAATAGTTATATCTATATACATTTTGCAATTCTCATCATACTTAAAAAAGAGATCAAAGATTTTGGTCTTAGAGGGCAAATACATACATACAACACGCAATAAAAAAATTATACCCCTCAGTGTCACCTAAGTAACACATTAAACCGCCCCGATCCATGTCGATCAAAATATATAACGGCTTTCCAACCAAACTTAAAAACATAACAAAAATGCACTGTTTTAAAAGAAAACTGAAAGACTTTCTGATGATAAGCCGTATTACAGCCAAAGAAATATTTTTGCTGAAAGGATATTTTAGACCTTAGTTAAGATATTTGGTATTCTCTAAGCTGTACTTTTATTTTTGAAAATGTTATGTTAGATTTTAATTCTAACGATTCATTTCTTCATTTTATAGACTCGTGTGTACACATGTATAATTCAATGATCTTTTTGAGGAAATAAAAATACTATTTTATTCTTTCTTTTTTCAATACATTTGTCGTATAATCAAGTTCTTCTCTATTGTCTTGATTATGATAAAGTTATTAGGTCCAGTATATCCAAAATTAGAAAAAACAAGCCTATCCATTAAAAATAAAATGTGCAGGGTACCTAATCTTAATAATGCAAGTTATATTTTTTCTAATTTTGCAAAAAAATTGAAAACTAGCCATAAGATGTGTTTTCTTTTAATTAATATTAAATTATACCTTAGATGCTAGTTTCTACTAGACATAAAATATATTTTGCAAATTTACAAATGCTATTAGCAACCTGTCAGCAATAGAGACTTTGATATAAAACATTCCAAATTTCTTTTAAATAATCCATTTCCAAATCTTCCTTCAGACCTCTTTGATATTTAGTTCAACTGTCATTTAGATATTTTGAAAAATAGACAGTCTTCCCCTTTTGCATCTGTCTGTGTTTTAAGGGTGCAACCAGGACAAAATGTTTTCATTCATATCTACCAGAGGTTCGTACCATAAAAAGTTATTAAAATGATCGAAGACATTTAGTTACACACACATAGTTAGTCACAAAATAACCAAAATTATTAATTTTTGTATAAACATTTGCACCGTATATGCGATACATATTTCTTTATCCTTAATATTGTATTCTGTAAATATAGCCAAATGCCAAATTTAATTTGATTATAGTATAAACCAACTGAAGTTTTAATTATACATTACGAAACTAAAAACAGTTAAAAAATAAGTTGTTTCTAATTTTATTATATTCTTCGCATAGGAAATAAAAGGTCTCGCATCGAGCAGAGACTGAAATTTCCCTTACCGAACTATATTAATCAAATTCCCTAGCCGTAGAACATGGTCAGCACTAGTTATATTGAAAAAGAATGTAAATATTTCGATGTAAAGGCAAAGCATATCTTCTTCCATTGGGTTTAACATGACCTTAAAGCGATAGCTACATTCTTCTTTCAAGCATTGGGACAATGCTTTTGTGGAAGGTGGAGAAGTGTGAGTACCCTTCAGAATAAAGTAATTATCAACTATATTTTATCCAAACTATAAAATTAATTAATTGTTTACTTAATAAAAATTAATTGCTAATGACATTGGGAAGGAAACTAAAATCGGTATGCATTTAATTATGAAGAGCTAATTAGCGATTTACATTATCTTCAGAGCTGACTGTGCCTCAATGAACCTCTTCTGAATATTGACGGCATAAGCTTCTGGTGCGCTAGCCAACTCCAATGTTCAGTACCTAATCCTAAAAGTATTATACTATAACACAGTTACCTTAAGTAAAATGCCCAAGTCATTATGATTCTGAGATCCCTAAAAGTATTTAATATTTGTAAAGCTCTAATATTAAGTATTAGTTATTCTGAAAGTTAAATAAGTAATAGTTATTCTCAAAAGCCCCGTTAAGTTAATTATGTATCTAAAAAACCCAATGAAGATGATGCAAGGTCTGAATCTCGACAGCCGAGTGTAATAATCAAGGCGAAGGAATATACAGCTCTACCATTATTTTATTAACTGCGTATTTTATTCCACAAAACCATCTTAGCCACGCAACCAAGAGAGCGCAAACCAAAAAAGTTCACGACAATATTAACATCAACCTAACTTACTTAGAAAAATAAATATTCAGTAAAATTAGTGTTAGGGTATTAGTTGAGATTTTGACCATATTTTCCTGTAGCTAAGTAACTAATGCTTTGGCATTATAATTCCTTAGATACTAGTTTTTAAGTATCCAGATATTAAGTATAATTAAACATAAAATATATTTTGCAAATTTGCCAATATTATCAGAAACCTGGCAATAGAGACTTCGATATAAAAAATTCCAAAATTTCTTTTAAATATTCTATTTCCAAATCTTCCTTCAGACCCTTTTGAGTGTAGCTTATTCCTGTCTGAAGAAAACCTACATATTCAAACTACTAAATATTTGCTTTAAAAATAATTAAATTAGAAACAGTATATAAAAAACGCCTATAAAAATCTTACGGTGAAGTAAAATTTTAAAACGTGTTTCGTAAACGGATGACTATTATCATTTTTTTACTTCCCTCGTAAAAGGGAAGTATTGTAATCGTAAAATCATCCTACTTGTCCGATTGACTTCAAATTTTTATCAAAAATTAAGGATCATATGGGGATGATCTGATAATATTTTGAGAAACCTCCAATGTGGCGAAACAGGATGGCGACGTAGTGAAATGTTAAAAAAATTGTTACCTAAAAACTACTTATTCAATTTATCTTAAATGTAGTACAAAAATCAAGTGGTATGTAGGAAACAACTGGTGAAGCGTTTGTATGAACAAATGACGGCTTTATAAAATCATTGAAAATTCAGCCTGAAAAACTACTTAGCGCATTGATCTCAAATTGTATATTGTGGTATAGAGATGAACAACTAAAATTGTTCTTTTTATTCAAGATGGCAAAAGAATATGGCGGCCAAATTAAATGTTTTTATTTATAAAAATCACCGTCTCAAGTTTTACATATCTTCACGTTCTAGAGTCCTTAGACGCCAAAAAAATATATTTTATCAATTTCGTCGGCTCATCTATCGGTCTGTCTATCAGTTCGCGGCATAGCTTAAAAACTACTTACCAGTTTGTCTTAAAATTTTATTGAAAAATTAAGAGTTATATGTGGATGAGCTGGTAATATTTTAGTAAAAATACAATATACCGGATCAAGATGGCAACCTAGTGAATCGTTAAAAAAACTAATTATCCAATCTGCGTCAAATTTTGTAAAAAAATCGAGTATTACAGAGAGATGAACTGGTAACATTTTTGTATGAATCTAGGGTAGTAAAACAGAATGGGGGCGCACATACGGACAAATCGCGAATTTAGGTGGCCATAATTCGATATTTAAAGTTAAAATTTTTTTTCACACAATTTTGTCAAAATCGCCTAAATAAAATTTAGAAATTAAATGTAGTTTTTGCCATTGACTTCTCATGTTTGTGAGAATTAAAAAAAACAATCCAATAATAGGTATATGTATTAGGTAAACAAATTTTATTTTTAACGATATATAAATTAATCGTGTTTATGAATACATAAGTGTAGCAGTTAAAAAGGCATTTTAATTACTGTTCGATTTTTCATCATCACTATCATTATCGATATTATCAACATCATCGACCTCATCTTCATCATCACCACTACAGATCGGTTCCATAATTACGTTAAAGTCAGGCGTTTTTAACATGCTTAATACTGCTTAATTAAAAGTCATTATGGTTTTCTTTCTAGATGATGATATCACGGGATCAGAGGCTATTAACATCCAATTAACTATATCCGAATTAGTTTCAAGCCTTGAGATTTTCCTTGAGTGAAACTGTCGGAGAATTTTGTAACTTTTATATCCAGTTTCAATAGCATCTTCTGAAAGTTGACCAGGAGGTACAGATAGTGATTGAGTGATGTCAGAGGCATGTATCAACAACTTGTGCACGCTGGCGCTCATTCTGTAATAGCTGTAAAGAAAGATAGCTCTCTTAGCTGTTTCTATGCAGTACGTTTTGAAAGTTTGTTCATTACATAGTGACCACATGAAATTACACTACGTATGTTCCCAACGCGTTCTATTAGTTCTTTGTCAATTCCAGTTATCTGGGCGACTAAAACCGGATTTTTCAAAAAATTTTTGGCGCTATTCCCGTCATTGCTATTGCCTCCGTCTTGCTTTGGTTGCTCGACGACAAGACCCATTTTTGAGTAAAAATCATTAACTATTTTCTTCTTTCTTTCGTTCACCTTCGCTTTGGCCTCTATTCCTCTAGCCTGCCAGCTTTGAATCTCTAGTTTATATGCAATATGTAATAAATATTCGTAACATTTGAGATAGGCATGTAATACGGAAATACCATATTTATATGTACTTGTATCACAAATTCTTTATTGCACTTTTTCTAAGTCGTTCATATCTTTAGAACTAGCTTCGCAAACATTACATGACTAAGTACTTAAGGTATCTGTTAAAAGATTAATTGTTTTACCTTCTAATATTGTGCATACAGGAGTGTGCACGAATGTTACCTCCTTATTGCCTATAGAAACAAATGTGGGTAAAAGATGTGAAATTTGATTTTGTACTATATTGAATTCTTCTTTTACATTGTCGCGCGATTCTTTTTAATTTAAACAAAATTGGTCGGCAGGACTTGATAGACGATGGGCTCATGTTCTTCCAAAATATTTTCTTATTTGCTCTTTCACATACAGATACTTCGAGGGGCACAATAATATATAAAATTATATTTAAATCTGTATACTGTGAATTGCTTGTAAAATTCTGCTTATATATGCTATGCCCACCACTGCCGTCTAGTCCCCACTTATAAAAAACATTAGAGGTATTGAATCTTTCTGAAATATTTTGCGAGATTACCTCTGACTGTACTAGCTAGCCGCTGAATAGTAAAATCAAGTAAGCCTTGCACTGGTACATCTGCCCCATTTTCTGAAACTTAAACATTTGGTGGATAACATCTTAACTTGGCACTGGTAACAACATAAAATGAAGGATAAATATCAGCACCTCTTTTCTTAGCTTCAAGTCTCATATTTATGTATCCTTCCTTAGTTAGGTTAGGTCCTAAGATCATATAATCATAAGATCTAAGACTTCATTAGGACTATATGATGTTACTTTATCAAATGAAGCTCCATCATGAATTGCCTTCATTTTTTTTAATCGCTTTGGAATGCTGTTTACGGCAAGTTTTACAACCTGCGCTGTTGTTCTTTTGCCTGCTTTTATTAGGCTTGATTCCGCAGCAAAATATATTTTTTCAGGGGGGTGATCCGTGACCAATGATACAACACTTCGGCGTTTACTGCGGCTAGAACTGTCGTCGAAGAACTTTTTTGGCCTTCCTGGCTTCTTTGAAAAACCGAATTGCGTAGACTTTGTTGGATGTTGTGGTAAAACGTCTATACACAGTTTTAGCTCTGTATCTAGCTTATCTGCCTTATTTTTTTCACAAACACCTTCACAACGTGGAGGAACTGTGTAGGAACACTTTCAGATATTTCACTTATGCTGAACTTGTCCATTATGTACTTTATTAATTGTTGATTGATTGATCATTGCTATGTAAATGTGTATCGAATTTTTGAAACCAAAAGAGTGATCTTATGAAAGATATTTTATTTTTACAAATTTTATGAATGTAAAGAAAAAATAACACTAGAATATTAAAGTACATACCTGATGTTTTATTCTCCATAATGAAGGTTTTTTAAATTCAAATAACACAACAATAAACAAACGTAATTATTCAGGTAAAATTTGAAACGCAATTTAACACAAAAAATGGCTTCGTTTATAAGCCAACTTTGTATTTACCACAGCCTCCTATGATACTGTAATAAAAGAAATAATTCGGGATGATAAAGACATACTATTGCATATCGTGTTACGAGCATTAAAAATGTTTTTTGAGTATATTGCTAAAACTATTACTGGCAACCTAATATAGCTATTTGTCCGTGTGTGCGGCGTTATAAAATATTTAAAAAATCAGCCTGAAAGTATAGTGTAAACATTAAGTGTGATATAGATAAAAACTGGTAAAGTTGGGGTATGAAGTCAAGATAGCGAAATAAAATGCAATTTTTAAAAAATCAACGTAAAATAATCTTTTGCCATTGACTTTAAATTTTGCAGAAATACTAAATGTCATATAGGGATAAATTTGTACGAGTTCTGTATGACATTACAAAATGGCGGTATATGTCAATGTAAAAACTGCTTATTCAATTTATTTTAAATTATGCCCAAAAATCAAGTGTGACATAGGCATGAACGGGTAAAATAATGGTAGGAATCCAATATGGTGGAACAAAATGGCGCCCAATAGAATTGTTTAAAAAGTCAGTATATCTGTGTTAGTAAATTACTATGTACTAAACTAAATTAGGTCAAAATTCACGATTCCTAATAAAAGGAAAGATTTATAACGAGGGAAGTTCCGTAAAGAAAATTTACCGATTTTTTTTTGCGAACTTGAAATTTTATTTTGTGTTTTACCAACCCCCTTCTCTTTCAAAACTACTAAGATATTGTATTCATGAATTTATATAATCAATTATTATAAATTCGGCAAGATTCTCGTTCTAATGATTGAATCTGAAACATCGTAGAATTTTAGAAGTTGAATGATAAAACAAACTAAAAAGCCTAGGTCCTTACTTAAAAATTAAACTGCTGATGATCATTTGGATTCAGAATCTGACTACTTTCCAAGTGAATTTGTAGTGGCGACGTGGTCCTTGCTAAATTTGTACGTTTCGTATCCAACGGTTTTAATGATATAATTACCAATCAGTGGATTTCCTTTTTAAGTATATGTATAAAATAATCTATTATGATATTTTATGTATATTTAAAATTTAAAACTTATTATAAGCATTTGCTAACACCTGCTCTAGAAAACACAGGAGAAAGAAACAGGAAATTATAATTCTATACTAGATACCTATTTAACAACTACGTTCGAGAACAACACTGTACCCCTCCTATTGTCATATACCAAGATTTTTCATTTAAACCATAATTTTTCTCACAAAGGAACATTAGGCACTAACCAAGAAAAGTATCACCTTTTACTTAATAATTCTGCAGAATTATTTTGTATTTTTGTATAGAGGAAAAATATTATTGCTGCGCCAATGAACGCGTCAAATTTCTGCTTGTGCATAACAAACGACTGAACAAACCGCTTTTCATTTTGACGCAAACAATTAATCAATGAAAATATTAGCATCGTTTTTCAGGGAGTCTGAAACAAGAAAAAAGAAAAATTTACAAATACCCCCTGTATCCAAATATCGAGCTCAAGGATCAAGTTGTGCTCATAAATTCTTCCCATCAGAACCATAAGAATTGCATTATATCAAAGAATAAAAAAACAATTTTTCCTAAGAAGTGTAAGAGGTCTTTTCCTATAAGATAAAACAGGGACAATAATTGGACGGACCAACATAGTTTTCAAACAATCGTAACTCCTCGGCATGATTTAGCAATGTAAATCTTGGTTAATAGCTCCCATAAAAATTTTAAAACGAATAGTTTAAGAACTTGTTAAATGTCTAACAGTTCCTTTTTTTTCCAATTTCCATTCTAAAGCAGCAGTTCGCCTCTGCTAATAGCTTTGGCAAAGACGTATGGCTCAATCTAGTCATCCATGTAAATGACCTTTCCATTTTCCCGTCTATTTGTGAACTTAATCAGGAGAAACGTGATAAAAAATGTCGATATTTTACCTCTGCACGTCGGAACTTTTTGATTTATGAACCATAGAGAAGCGCTTATATTTTGTTCTTGCTCTGTGATATTTTTGAAGCAGATATTTTAAATGGCATTTCCTGCACAAATTTATACATTATCAGGATCGGAGGGTATTTTTGTAATGACTAATGAATAATTTGACAAGGTAACAAAATATTAATTTGAAGTTCTTTTTTTAAAGAGCCACGCACAACTTTATGGCAAACCGACTTTAACGAAATTCGCTGATTTTTTTATATATTACTATTCTTTACCTTCTAAACAAAAAACACCCTGCGCACGACAAATCGTACGGGCCGTTTTGGAAATATAGTATATAATACAGAGTAATCCATTAAGTTGGATTGGTATGAAAAACATTTTTATTTGAATTTATTCAAAAATTTTATTCTGTATAAAATTTGTAGCACCATCTGGAATTTAGTCAAACATCTCAAAAACCAGTCAACCGATCCGAACTATATGTTGTTATTAGGCTTTACCGAATTCCGCCGAGCTTTTGGTGTATACTGCATTGTTGTCAGATTTTCAGTTTTTAGGCAAACTAATCTAACATTTTTTTTCAGCGTGATTTATTCCACGTATTATCCTTAGCATAACTCCAAAATTGGAAACTTTTATCTTAATCCGTTAAATGTTGAATTTACTAATATTTTATCCTTTGGATTCAGAATCTGACTACTTTCCAAGTGAATTTGTAGTGGCGACGTGGTCCTTGCTAAATTTGTACGTTTTATATCCAACGGTTTTAATGATATAATTACCAATCAGTGGATTTCCTTTTTAAGTATATGTATAAAATAATCTATTATTATATTTTATGTATATTTAAAATTTAAAACTTATTATACGCATTTGCTAACACCTGCACTAGAGAACACAGGAGAAAAAAACAGGAAATTATAATTCTATACTAGATACCTATTTGGTAGTGCGTATTTTCCCCTAAACTACATCGGCCCAAACAGTTAGTGGACCGAAACTTCACTGGCCCTAACAGTCGAAATCCCGACAGATTGGAATGTGTGGAATGCGGCGCTAGCCCGACACTTTAAATAGCGAATTGGCGAGCTACGCTACTGGCTAAAAATTCTTTAAATGGGCCTCCTGTGTTGTCAAGTTTTATTGATAAAAATAAATATATTGTTTGTTTATTCATTTTTAATCAAAACTACACCATGAAAAAATGATGTTAGCATATTTCCCTGTATTCTAACTTTGAAGTGAAAATATTTTTATTGTTTTTTTTGTTTATTATAAAGCATTTGTTTATCACAAGATAATTTCTATTTAATGGAATAATGAAGATTGAATATTGAAAAAAAAAATGTTGGAAAGCCCAGGAAGAGGTTATTGCTTGTTTGCATCGAGATGATTTTAAACCTTCTACTTTTAAACTGGGTATGTTTATTTTAGAATAGTGTGAATATGGTATAAAGTTGCAACCATTTCAATTTTTACACTCAGATAGTCTTATTTGTTGATGTTGATGTTGTTCCCTACCTAAAGATAAAACAAAAGACCATATAAAAATCCACAAAAGCCTTTAAGCTTGAATATATATCTTTCAACTAATTTGTTTTGTGAGCTTTTTGAGACACATAATTTCTACTTTTTTTTAAGTTTTTTTGGTGTTTCATTTTTTATCCTGATCCTAAGCAAATACCTATCTAAAAATCAGTTTTTATCAGTCACATATTGATTAGGGTTTTATAAGATTGTTAATGATTTTCCCTAAGCTTGTTATTCATGCAGGTACTTTATTAATTATAATTTGTTTTAGGACCAATGCAAGTCTTGATGTTTGATATAGGTATCGTAGACAAGGCTTAGGAAGTTAGTTCTGCTCATATGTATGTGCATTGCAGATATTAGTGACGTGTATATTATAGTCATACTTGAGTACTCTTTGTTGCCCTGTTTGCATAGGAAGAAAGAAAAGACTTTAGTTACGGGTATTGATCTGAGTGTCATATAGCCCCAGTTATAGCCCATTCCATCAATGTAATAATTGGGCCTCTTTGTTATATGGAAGCTTCAAATTCTGCACCTTTAAATTTACTAAATATGCTTGAAACATAAAGTGGATAAATTTACTAAATATGCTTGTCACATAAAGTTGCTCATTTATAATTACTGTTGCTGAGAAAGTGTGTAGTTTGAGAAATAAAAAAGATGCACCATATGATAAATGTAGTGTCAACTTTATTTTTAATTCCATGTTGAATAAATTTTTTAAAGTGTATTACATATTTTGTATATTAATTAAAGATATATAGCTAAAGTGGATTAGAAATTTAAATAATTTTTCCCCATATTTTAAAAATATTAACTGTGGCCTATTTATATATTTTCTCCAGTTGGTATACACAATTCAGTAATAAGTTAATTTAGTAAGTATGCCAGATATCGCACATCACATCTTCAATTTTTTTTTAAATCTACGTATGGTTTAGGAAAAAGTTAGGTGCATGATATAATTTTAAATGACAAAAGTCTTTCGAAGATACCCTCAATTAATTTCATGCTTTCAGATTCTTAAGTTTATTAACTGGTATAAAGTAGTTTAGATCTTGTAAATTATTTTATCAATTAACTTTTAAAATATAAACTTTTATAGCCTAATCTTATAGAATTTCCAAAAAATATTACATCTTATTGTTGACTTTACCATATGTTGGGAACTGGCCGCCAAACTTATAAGAATGCGTATTGTTAAAAAAAATTGTGGTATATCTTTTAGAATCTTTAATCAAGTAAATGTTAAGTTTTCTAAATAAATAGTTCCAAACCTTAAGGTTGAGACAGTGTTTCAAGAGGGATAGACATTGACTAAAAGCATTATCCCTTATAATACCTGTTTTGTTTAATGTTGGATTACGTAAAATAATTTGTAATTGAGAAAAATCTAGTAGAAATATCTTATTTAACTGACTTTGACATAATGTCATTATTTGTTAAAATAAACTCATAGTAAATGGTGCCAAATATACTATATAATAATCAAATCCCATTGGAATTTAAGAACAAATCGTATTATATAATTACACAAAAATCTTGAATACTTCAAAAGGAAGTAAGCATTTTATGATGGCATACGAATTTTGATTGATCATAAATTAAACCTTCATTTAACTTTTGTTTTGTTGAAAGGGGTAGAAAAAATGGTAAATGCAGAAGTTGTAGATTTTTAATCTATTAGTTTCTATGTATACTGGGTGTTTTTTGGAAAAGCATGACAATTTTTTTTGTTTTGATGGTACACCCTGTATATGTTCATCAAATGGGTCTTTTCTTGCTAATTATAATTATATTAGGTTTGACACATTGAACACAGGAAATTGACAATATATCTATTATCAGAGATGTTAGAGAAAACATAACACAGATATGAATAACTTGCCTCTTATGTCATGGTTTTTCTCAATTGCCTTTAAAGGTAAAGATATCAAACCTAATATATTTATGATTAGCAAAAAGATGCCTATTTAATGGACATAATATAACATGGGTGTCCCACAAAAAAATGAGGGTTCAATTTCTAATCAATATTCCTGTACATCATTAGATGATAATTGATCATTTTAGATGATAAAAATACTATTTGTTTGCCTGTCATTGTTATTATATTTTGTTGTTGGTAAAAGTATTTCTGATACAACCTATCTTCAATTTTAATTGTCACGGTTTTAATATGATAATTTTAAAATAATGCACATACAGCTATAGACCATGGTATAGTGAGTATATTATATTATTATCCTTTATTTAGCATTTTGCTAGTTTACAAATTCACAATGTTTGTATTTATTTAATATATTGTTATATAAAAAGAAAACTTAATTTTACAAAAGAAATAATAAAGTACAAAACATAGAAAAATAGTTAAGTAATGAAACCTAAAATATTTAATACAGTCAGGTAATAAAACTTAGATACTGAAACTAGAAGTAAAATATAAGTTTAACTCCAAAAGAAAAAATTAAGTGCTAAAATAAATATAATATATAATAACTAGGAATAAGTTTTGTAATTTTTTAATTAAAACACATAAATTTACTGATTTATTTGTTTGTGCCCGAATGCATAAAAATCATACAATTACATTAACTATTACAAATTTAATTACAGTAAAAAGCTTTCAATAAATAACATCAGAGTCAACAACAGAAGATTTTTTAGTTCGAAAGTTCATTTAGAGAAATGATTTATATAATTTCCCATAAGAAAATATAATGAGAAAGAACTTGGTAAATTTCAATAAAAACTTTTAAGTAACAAATGTCCACTTAGACTCTGTGACATCAAGAGAATACATTTTTCGTTTTTCACTCCAATGTTATACTTCCTTCCTCAGCAAAGCTTAACTCTCAAACGTTAGCTAAACATTTTGATGGTAAGGTCTGTTTGAGATGGAAAACTGTTACTTAAATCACAATATCCAAAGTTTTGATCTTGATCCTAAAAAACAATTGTTTTGCTTTTTCAATTTCTCCAAATGCAACAGACCATAATTATTAATTATACAAAAACAGATGTTTTAGTGATCCATATTTCTTTAATTTTTTTTGCATTGCGTAATGAAGCTACATATAATTTAGTGAGTTTTTTACCCTTACAATAAAAAAATACTGATATTTAATCTCCTATGATCATTTTTGAAGCTTAGATTGCATTGGTTTTGATTAAAATGCTACAACTCACATCACTTTTTTACAATATGAATAATTTAAGTCTGACTACAAATTTCATAAGAAATGAATTACTGCTACCCCTCTTTTTGACTAAATATGGTGGTGGTTTTTGAAGCTAGATTTAAGATGGGAACGAACTATTTTTAATGAATTGAAGAACTAATCAAAATAACTGGCTTCTTAAAGCTAAAGAAGCAAGCTTTCAAATTCTGAAAAGATTAACAAGATACATTGTCTTGTTTTTAAAATACAGATACCTGTATTTTTCCTATGATAACTTTAATTAAGTTTATGTAGAGACTGTATGATTTTTTTCTGAGTCCAGTCTGGAGTAAGCCTAACCCTGGATGTAATAATAATAGCTATATTTTAAAAAATGATATATTTTAAATCATTTTGTGTATTTAGTCACAAATATTTGTAAAAGTTATACATCTGTGTAAGTTTCTAATTTTTGTGAGCATTTGACACAATCCCTCAGGCTATGCTACTGGACATTGTGCATAGCTATATGATGTGGAGGATCTGTGTTAAATGTTTTTAAAATGTATCTGATTATGTTAAAGTAGGAGGAGCTTTGAGCCAGCCTATGCTGATGACTTTATTTTGATTTTCCCCAGTAATACACAGGAAGAAGTGTAGGATTTATTAATTAAGGACATGAATAAGGTTAAATGGTTTTTGGATCATTTTAAACTGACTCTTAATGTAAAGAAAACTAATTTATTCAATTACATCAATTAATCATCCAAATTTTAATTAAATTAGCATAGATTATTTGAGTGTACTATTACAGCTAGGAAATAAAGCAATAAAAAGTTTTAAGAAGTAAAAGTCTATTCATAAATAAGTCAAGACACATTGTAATGGCATAAATAAAAACCTACTTCACAAAATGGTGAATAAGTCCTTATATAGCTTGTTTTCAGAATAAATCTAAACCTAAGATTATATTAAACATAATTTTTATTTAAAACACATTACAGTAAATGTTATCTTCTTATGATGTAATCGGTTTTCTCAACTCACAAAGGGGTTGTTTTCACATGCCTCGCCCCTGGCAATAACTGAATCGGTATAGTTGGTAAGAAGGCCAGATTTTAACCAATGACACAGTCCAAGATATCATTTTCTTACTTTCTAGAGCTTCCATCTTGTTGGTGATCTTATTACATAATGGTCATCCTTGGGCATACTAAAAATAAAGAAAATCTCTAATTACTTTAAAAAACATTAACACACTTATTAAAAAAAAAAAGAAATGAATGAAATAGATATGGCACTACTTAGAAAAATAATCACTGGTGAACTTATGCTATTTGAATTTTAAAAAGAAAACGAAAAAAAAAAACTACATATATTTAAATAATGATCCCATTAATTTCAAAAAAATGATCAAACTAAATGCTTATTTGTGGAAGTATGTTATAAATATATCAGAAGTTGTGCCATCTATGCATTTTTATATTCCGATAAAACTTTAAATTCTATGAATGTCAGTTTTTAAATATTTACAATTGGACAAAAAATGGTGGATCTACAGGCATTTCCTTTATTTTGTTTAGCTGGCCGTGTCACAAATATTAATGCAATTTTTAACAGACTTCAAAAAAGGAGGTTATCAATTTCACCCTATGCATTTTTTTATGTATGTACAACGATTATTCTGCGATGGTTTCAACAATTTGGATGAACTTTTCAGAGAATATTCCGGATATTGCTCGAGTGGTCCCACAGCTAGCATATTGTAAAAAAGTATGACGTTCACCATTTTATCAGGAATTTACATAGATATTCTATGGTTATTTATTAAATATGACTTTTAAAATAAAACTCATATAAATAGAACTAAAAAGGATGAAATAAAAGATGTATAAAAATTAAACTGACTTCAAAAAATGCACCTAAAATTGGAAAATAATATTATATTCCATCTGGAAAATTTTAGTCACCAAGCGAATAGAGATAGTAAAACAAAACACTCGTTACATTAATATATTTTGGTAATTAAGAATAAGTTTGGCTTTGACTTCACAGACACAGGGTATGGGATTCGCTTCTGGCGAGTTACTTCACAATATCTACTTCAAAAAAACACTAAAGAGTAAAAAATAATATTTTATTCCACATTGAAAATTTGACTTTATGAAGTCATCTTCAAACTAATTCTTAATAACTTAATCATAAACAGACATTTATATAATGAGTACCTTCATATATGGGAATAAAATATTACTGTTTACTTTTTGTTGTTTATTATATTGATTTAGTAGTTTTTATTTCATACTTGTTAGTTTTCTTTATACAAAGTTTCAAGTTATAAAGCCTAAACTTAGGTTAAAATTTTAGACGCCTTGAGTCCATTGCATATGAAATTTTACCAGAATCACCATATTAACATCAATACTTTTTTCCTGGCAATATAGTGAACGTGGTATAGATTGTCTTTCGCGCTCGTGTATACATGTAGAACATGTTAAATATGGCATCATTCCGCTATATTTAATATGTTAGCTATGGGACCACTCCAGTAACATCCTGAATATTCCCTATTTCATCCAAACTGGTCATACAAGACAATCACATACCATTGCTTTTTCCATTCATTTAACATCTTAATTCAGCTCAATATTTTTAATTATATAAGCAAATTTAATTCAATATCTAAACCAGATTTGTCAATAAGACAGAATTCTTAGACAATAAAAGCATTTAAGTTACATTAAAATTTCAATTATATTTGTGCCATAAATAAATTCTTATTCATCTCTCATAGAAAACCTTGTAGAGTGTAGAGGAAAATTTAAATGATTTTAGTTATCATAACACTTCCTTTTTGTTTGTGTATTTTTGTCTGTTTTTATAAAAAACAATGTTTGTTTTTTTTTTTCAAATAATTAAATATATATTAACAGAAAATAGTCATTAACATTTTATGACAAATTACAAAATCAAAGTGCAACCTATCAAAATATAAAACAATTCCCAAGTCTTCAAAAGTATCAACTCTTTTCAAGGTTCTTTCGTTTAGTGTATAAATAATGTATTTTTTAAACAATGGAAACTTAATTTCTAGAAATAGAGATATCTCCAATAATATCAACACAGGGGTAGGAACGATTTGGTTATGACACTTCACCAAATTTCTTTATTTAATAAGGGTTCTCTAGTCGGATGTATAAAATTATATATATTACCATTAAAAATAAAATGTATTCAAAAGATAAAAGTAAACCTAAAAATTCTTATTGAAAGAGAATTCTGTTCCCCAGAGCCTATTGTGAATGAACTGTTCATTTAAATCATTGAAGAAATAGAGAACATCAAAATACCTTCGGGGTTCCGAGAGGTTTTCCAACATTGAAGACACAAGTGTTACATTTTGTAAACATTAACAAAATAGGTTGCCTTTTTTGAAAATACAGACCTCAAATAAATTTTGTCCCAGGCCAAAACTAGGGTAAGCATGGCTCTGTATGAGAGTAATAGTTATCTTTTTAAAATGATAAGTATATGGATCTCTTCATGTGAAATAAATCTTCAAAGCACTTTATTTTGCTACTTATTTAACAAATTTTTCTAAAAGTTATCTTTAAATAGAAAATATTTTGAAAAGAAAAAATGCCTCATTATTATTAAAATATATAATTATTTTGACATATGAATTACCTCAGCAGTTCTATATTTATTCTCAGATGGACTATGGAAGCATTCCTCACTGCTTTGTCTGTCTACTCATAATTTTATATGCAAAGCTGATTTTCATTTTTTATTGTTGCCTGAGATACATACCCCGATTTGCCAAGATGGAGCCCACTGTGGTTAATACATCCATGAATTTACTTGGTTTTCCTAAAAATGCAAACACAACTATATATCATAATCATGTTATCAACCAAATACAAATGTTTTTGTCGAGGTTTTTCTTTTAACTAACATTTAGTGTGCACTATACATTAAAAAACCGATATATTGAAGAAAATCCGAAGAGGAACATTAAAGAAAATAGATGTATACACAAAAAAAGAATCTAGATGGCTTACCAATATGAAATATGTATGTTACAATATACTTTCTGATGTCCTAATTTGATAGCCCATTTAAATTGCTGAATCTAACTTTCTAGTAATCTCGTTCTTGAAATTGCATTTAAATGGGCGAAAAACTGAGAATTCAGGACTTATCGGGAACACAGTAAAAGCTTGCATATTATTTCTGCACGTTTCACAACCAACTAACAAAACAGGCATTTTTCGTCATGTTAGTAAAACTTATTTTATTGGATCTTAACACTGATACGGTAGCAGTAGAATTAATACGTAGCTATTTGCTATTTTTATAAACTAGGTAATTCTTTGAGAACGATTTAAAACTTATTATTCAGGAATATTAATAACATGTTATCAAACATAAATAAAAAAAACACAATTGACAATATTACTAATATTGTTGGAAATATATACTTCATTTGAAAAATAAGCACTTTGGCAACAGTGACAGAAGTTTCTTACATCATTGGCGTGCATGTTTATGTATTTCGACGTTTAAAGCCAACGACGAATTCCATGCATTCCAATGTGTCGGGATTCCGACTGTTAGCGCCAGTGACGGTTATGTGTAATGTAGGTTCGGGCAAGTGAAGTTTAGGGCCAAATACATCGAACCACCTATTTAACAACTACGTTCGAGAAAAACACTGTACCCCTCCTATTGTCATATACCAAGATTTTTCATTTAAACCATAATTTTTTTCACAAAGGAACATTAGGCACTAACCAAGAAAAGTATCACCTTTTACTTAATAATTCTGAAGAATTATTTTTTATTTTTGTATAGAGGAAAAATATTATTGCTGCGCCAATGAACGCGTCAAATTTCTGCTTGTGCATAACAAACGACTGAACAAACCGCTTTTCATTTTGAGGCAAACAATTAATCAATGAAAATATTAGCATCGTTTTTCAGGGAGTCTGAAACAAGAAAAAAGAAAATTTTCCAACTACAGTACCTTGTATCCAAATATCGAGCTCAAGGATCAAGTTGTGCTCATAAATTCTTCCCATCAGAACCATAAGAATTGCATTATATCAAAGAATAAAAAAACAATTTTTCCTAAGAAATGTAAGAGGTCTTTTCCTATAAGATAAAACAGAGACAATAATTGGACGGACCAACATAGTTTTCAAACAATCGTAACTCCTCGGCATGATCTAGCAATGTAAATCTTGGTTAATAGCTCCCATAAAAATTTTAAAACGGATAGTTTAAGAACTTGTTAAATGTCTAACAGTTCCTTCTTTTTCCAATTTCCATTCTAAAGCAGCAGTTCGCCTCTGCTAATAGCTTTGGCAAAGACGTATGGCTCAATCTAGTCATCCATGTAAATGACCTTTCCATTTTCCCGTCTATTTGTGAACTTAATCAGGAGAAACGTGATAAAAAATGTCGATATTTTACCTCTGCACGTCGCAACTTTTTGATTTATGAACCATAGAGAAGCGCTTATATTTTGTTCTTGCTCTGTGATATTTTTGAAGCAGATATTTTAAGTGGCATTTCCTGCACAAATTTATACATTATCAGGATCGGAGGGTATTATTTTTGTAATGAGTAATGAATAATTTGACAAGGTAACAAAATACTAATTTGAAGTTCTTTTTTCAAAGAGCCACGCACAACTTTATGGCAAACCGACTTTAGTGAAATTCACTGATTTTTTTATATATTACTATTCTTTACCTTCTAAACAAAAAACACCCTGCGCACGACAAATCGTACGGCCGTTTTGGAAATATAGTATATAATACAGAGTAATCCATTAAGTTGGATTGGTATGAAAAACATTTTTATTTGAATTTATTCAAAAATTTTATTCTGCATAAAATTTGTAGCACCATCTGGAATTTAGTCAAACATCTCAAAAACCAGTCAACCGATCCGAACTATATGTGGTTATTAGGCATTACCGAATTCCGCCGAGCTTTTGGTGCATACTGCATTGTTGTCAGATTTTCAGTTTTTAGGCAAACTAACCTAACTTTTTTTTTCAGCGTGATTTATTCCTCCTATTATCCTTAGCATAATTTCAAAATTGGAAACTTTTATCTTAATCCGTTAAATGTTGAATTTATTAAATATTTTAAAAAACTAAAATAATTGAATAATTTAATGATTAATAAGATGCCGAAAATGTTCTTTCACAACTTGGGAGTATCCTAAACGGTCAATAATTTTCCGAATAGTATTTTCGAGCCATTCAGGGGGTATTCCTTCTATTTCAGCTCTAATCCTTCCCATTAGTTCTTCAAGGGGGGGCTTCGTTTTGTACACGATAGTTTTTAGGTGAACCTAAAGGAAAAATTCAAGTGCATTTAAGTCCGATGACCACTCAATAACCCCCCTTCGTCCAATCCAGCGTCCCAGAAACGTCGTGTTTAAACAACAGCAACTGCGAATTGCGGTGGTGCCCCATCACGTTGTAACCATACGTGGCCAAAACCATTAGGAAAGATATAATGCTGGAATAGTTTGGTTTTCCAACAGCTATAGATAAAGTATTCCATTCATATTTCCTTGAATGAAAAAGGGTGCAATAATGCGATTGCATAATATGCTAGCCCACACCAATACAATAACGACAACTATGTCAGTTTACAAAACAATTTAGGCAAAATGTGGCCTCATCTGAAAACAGAATTCTGCTGCTCGGAAAATTTTGTTGGGCAATTTCCATAATTCTATACGAAAATTCCATTTTCCTATCAGGATCGTATTGAGAAAACTCTTGAAGAAGATGTATTTTCTAGGGCCTGTACTTGTTTCGGTTTTTGTTAAATTTTTAACATGCCCTGTTGCTTCAAGTTTCATCAATATATTGGCCACAGTGGACTTCACAATTGGTGGCCTATCAGGATGCTGTTCATTAAAAAGTGTGCAAACATTTTCATATGAACATCTTCTATCTCCGATACCTAACAACATCAAAATCTTTTTTCGTTCTGTTTCTGTCAGAATTGCAGCCATATTTTCAAATTGCAATAATTCTAAAAGTTACTGTGTACAAGACGTTTAAGTTTGACTTTGACAACTCCTGACATAATCATGGCTCTTTCATTACCTCTGAGTATCAGGCGAGGTATTTTATTTTTAATTAAATTTGCATTCACTATTATTTTTTAGAAATGTACCAAGATAATAATTTGCAATTTGAAAATTTCGGAATCTTCTAAAAATATGAAAGTCTAACTCGCATAAGATTATTTTATTAAAATCCCTTTGTACGCAGTTTTATACTTTTTGCCATCTCATCATTTTTGTCTTCTTTCATTTTGAATTGCTATTTTTTACTTGACTTACAGCGGGAAAATCGAAAAAGAGATATGGACTTTTTTGAAACAATCTACGATAACTGTAATTTCCTAGCATTTTCTAAACGTAAAGGCATTTCGTAATTTTCTCTTCTAGATAGAGAACAGGGTAGCGGTTTTGACAATAGAAAATACATTTTTTCTAATGTAAATGATACACTATCACCATTTAGCAGGCAGGTCAATTTCGTAAAAAATTCGATTTGAAATTGAACGTAAATAAATTTTAAGGTAATAGAAACAATTGGCTGCTGTATATAACTTTTCAATCTCAACAAAAACATTACGCACATTGTGAAAAGTGGAAGTATTTTAACAATTCCTTCGAGTTGCACCATAGAATAACTACCCAGTGTTCCATATTTAAATAAAGAGAATTAAGTAACCTTTTTCTTCTACTTGTTTATTTAAAAATAAACAAATGAACTAACTATTCTCATTTTTAAGGAAATACCATTCGTTAATCTGACCTATGTGTTTAGTAAAAAAAAAAGATTTTATTATGTTTGTATAATAGTGATTTATTAGAAATCTGTGCTATACCTGCCTGCGAGTCTGATGGAGGCATAACAAAATTTTCAGCTATACCTACTGAAATAATAAAATGCATGACCTCATTTGTTTTGGAATACTACCAGAACAAAAATCTTACACTTTAACGCAGATTTTTCTTATAGAGTTAAATGAAAAGTTCTTTTTTATTGAATTAGGTGACATGATTTTAATAATTGGCGTGTAATGTAAGTGCATAATAAAAGTCGCCAGAGGTCTATACCAACATAAATATACACGTAGGAGACATTTCTCCAAAACACAAATACCATCCCAATCATTTGTCTCTGACACAAGATCTTCGAAATGATTTCGAAGATTTAGCAAACTTGCTCTGAATTGATGAAAATTATGATGGAGGAGCAATGGCATAGTTGATAGGCATAATATGCACTGCACATGCAGTCAAGTGCGTGCAGTCCATGGAAGCAGTGCTTTCCCAAGAAATTACAAAACATCTTCTAAAAAGTAATTTTTAAAATAGGAAACCATTAATTTAGTTTATATTAAAAATGATAAAATATTATCTTAATTATCAAGCCCATAATAAACGCGGCCTTGACTCCGACCCAGCCACAATAGAATATGGAAGCCAAAGGAATCTGCAGCCAAGTCCTGTATGCTTGATTTCCTGTGAATTGAGCCAGAGGTTGTTTGCAATTTTTGCATTTCAGTCGAGTGCTTTAAGTGGTGGCGGAAGCTATGGTTGGAGTAGGTTCTTTGTTTGAACGGTTATCCGTGTGTTGTGTGATACGTACGTCGCGTCGTGCATGATGCGATATGGAAGACAATAATACGGACGTGGATATGCCAATACCGTCAACTTCGGCTGTCGATAATAACGTTGAAGACGCTGGAGAATTTAGTAAGAAGAGTGTGTGTGAATATGTGGTGTGTGTCTAAATAATAAAGGGATTTTCAACATTAAACTTCGCTGATAAGCATCAAATAATTTCCAAAGGAAGGGCAAAACCGCCTATGAAAAATTCAACCACAAAAATGAAGAACTGTATTAGACATTTTTATCCGGAAAAACAATACGAACAATTTAAATGGCTAACAGAGTGTGAAAATATAAGTAAATTAATTTGTTGGCCATGTTTACTTTTTGAAAATGAAAAAGGTCTCTGGAAACAGGAAACTGGTTTTTCCGATTTAAACAATTTTCATAAAGCTGTAAAAAGACACATTTTATCCAAAGCGCTTTTGCAGTCATTGCGTCATAAAAGAAAAAGTCTTCAGCAAAACCAGAATTGAACAGCCCCTTAAAAACAGTTGAAAATTAGTCACCGCCAACATAATGAACTAGTCGATAAAAATAGGCAAATATTAAGAAGACTTATCGATGTTGTTTGTTTGTCCGGACAGCACGAATTGGGATTTAGAGGTCATGACGAAACAAGGGTTTCTTCAAATAAAGGAAATTTTCAAGATTTATGGCTAAATATGATGATTGCTTAGAAAATCATTTAGAGCAGTCTAGCGTTTTTCGGGGAAAGTCGAATCGAATCCAGAATGATTAATTTTCGCTGTTGCGATTATTCTAAAATAATTAGGCAGGAGATTGGCGAGGCGCGGTTCATTGCTATTGTTGTGGACGAAACAACTGATATCACTAATTTTAGCCAATTATCTATAGTAATACGCTACCTTAAAACAGACGGAAGTATTCAAGAGCAATTTTTAGGTTTTAAGAATGTGTTCGAAAATCTTACAGCAGATGCATTATATACCGTAGTTTATAATGTTACTAAATAAATTAATGGAGAGGAAAAATTAGTTGCTCAAAGCTATGATGGAGCTGCAGTGATGGCAGGACAATTAGGGGGTCCGCAAGCTAGAGTTCGAGAAACTTTCCCAAGTGCTGTGTTTGTCCATTGTTTTGCTCATAAATTAAATTTAGTTTTATCCCAGTCCATCAATCACATTAAAGAGTGTAAAGTATTTTTCATTACTTTAAGCAGCATGGCTCCTTTTTTTTCCAAGTCGACAAAACGTACACAAGCTTTGGACTCCATTGTCCACAAACGATTGCACAAAGTAGCTCCTACTAGGTGGAACTATAATGGAAGACTTGTGTTAACAGTATCTGAAAATCGTGAATCACTGACTGAACTATTTGAGAATATAGTAGAAAATAAAGAAACCTGGGACTCAGAAGCAATAAATAGTTCGAAGGTGTTTTTGGACTGTTTGAAACGAAATTTTAATTTTAATTATTTGTTGAACAAATTTTCAGAAATATTTCCATTCTCGGACAATGTTTTTAATATATTACAAACTAAAACAAATGATAGTGCTTTTTGCCTAAAAAAAGTGGATGATTTTAAGTCCATGTTAAGCCAAAAAAGAGATGACTTTGACCTATTTTGGGAGAATACGATGACGTTAAATGTGGAGCCACAAGTCAAGCGTCTTCAAACAGACTAGGTGGGAGATGTTCAAACGCCATACAGGCGCCTCTTTTATGAAATAATCGATCAAATTCAGCAACAAATAAACTATAGATTTAACGGTTTAAATGATTTTAAATTTCTCGAGCTCTGCAATTTTCATGCATTTAAAGGAAAAACTTTTCCAGAAGATGGATTTAAATCTCTTCTTCTTCATTATGGCCAATTCTTCGACCGAGTGTTACTTCGATCTGAACTAAAAGTGATTTACGAAACTGATGACATTACGGCAAAAAATAACACTAAGGAACTAATGCAATTTTTAAAAGACAAGGAGCTGGAAGTATCGAAATTGTGTGAATTAGTATTGGCAATACCTGCCACAAGTTCATCAGTAAAACGCAATTTTTCAACACTTAAATGTATAAAAAAATTTGAGAGAAATTCAACGGGGCAGGAAAGACTTTCGCATACATCGCTGTTGTCTATTGAAAATAAACTTCTCCAAAATATGTCGGAGCATCGACGTTTTTATGATGACGACATTGACGAATTTGCAAAAAATGATCGAAGAATCCAATTACATTACAAATAGGTAAGTTTCTAAAAATTGCTTACCTTTCTTAAAATTTCACCGCACGTCCCTGGCTGCACTTAATTTTTCCAGCAATGTTCGTTAGTATGTGGAACATTTATTTATGTCTGAATAAGTGTATACATAGAGGAGTTAAAAATTAAATATTTAGGGATACAAATTTTCTCCAAATGTTGTTACAGTTCCGATAATATTTATGATAAATAAGCCTCTTTCCAAGAATCTCGTATGTCATCCTGATGTAACAGCAACTTTATTTCGCAGCATGTAAAAAATGATGCGGTAACCACATCTCCGTTTAAAATAATGATTGAAATATCGCTATTCTAGTCATTTAACATTGTCTAGTTTTATTCAACTGAGAAACTATTACATATAGATCAGATCAGAACGTAAGTAGAAAAGTAGCTAACATTTTAAAAGAGATAAAGCAGTAATTGAAGGGACATCGCATTAGATATAGGGGATCCTGGGCAATGACGGTTTTTTAATTTTATTTTAGTTAAGGTGTAGAAAACGGGATTTGGTGAAATTAACTGATTTTTTTATATTTTTTCTAGTTTTTGGCTTCTCAAATTGTTCATATGAACTTAAATCTGCAAATAATTTATTCTTGATTCTTGAGGGTGTCATATGGTAACCGTTATTGGACCAATATCTAGGAAATAAAGGGTTTTGGATCTTCATGCATATGTTTTTGGGCATTACTAGAAGCAAAATATGTTCAAACATTAACTTGGTTAGAAATATCTATAACCAGCAGCAAACAAACAAACAAACAAACAAAAGTATGCTTTATTGCCGCAGAAAAATTTTACAATTTTATGGACAAAGCAAAATATACCTAAAAATAAGACATATCAAAACATTAATCGAAAATAATTTCGACAGGTCAGTGCTTTTTTTTTTAAATGTAAATTATCAATTTACCAAATCGTAAAACACACGTTAGAATATAACATAACATTGCAAACACTAAATGAATCATGATAACCTTATAAAAGTAAACAAACACACATGTACGAGGTGAATAATTTCGATGACATTGAAATCAAAATTGCAACTATGCGACCTTAAACTCTATGTTATTATAGTTATACAAATAATTGTGATGTTAAACAGAAGGTATATTGAACTAGTGTAGAATGTAGTATACAAAAAGAATTAAATTGTTTTTAATCCAATACCTAACAAAAATAATTAAGTTTTAAGTGAATGTTCGACAGTTCTTTTCCCTATATAATGATTTACAAAATTCTATGCTACGAGTTAGGACAAGACTCACAAAAGATTTAAGTAAACAAGCGAGTTTAGTGACAATTTAAAGAGACTTACTCACTGAAAAAAAATCATTAACGCTGTAAAATGGTCTCTCAATGAGGTATGCTTTGGTGTTTTTTCGAAATTGTGCAAGCATAGGGATAGATTTTAAATGTACTGGCAGATTGTTGTAAAGTTTTATGGCGTTGTAAATAATTGATTTTTTTATTAATTCTGTGGAAGGAATGGGAAGATAAATATCATGCCTAGAGTTTCTGGTAGGGTATACATGTTCTGGCCTTTCTGGGAGGGTGTTTATATGTTTTCTCAGCAAACATACCGTTTCCAAAATAAATAATGCAGGAAGTGTTATTATTTCATGTTTTTTGAAATAGTATTGGCAGTGAGCTCTATTATTTAGACCAAACAAATAACGAATGGCTCTCTTTTGAAGCATAAAAATACTACGAAATTGCTCGGTGGTACAGCAGCCCCAAAAGGGAAGGCCATAACGGAGGTGGGATTCAAATAAAGAGAAATAAGTAAGTCTGGCAGAAGGAACGTCTAGTTCTTTTGAAACTGATCGAATGGCGAAGCAGGCGGTAGAAAGTTTTTTAGTTAAGGTGTGATTATTTTATATTTAAACCCAGGAATTTAACCGACTCTACATATTCAATATTGCTGTTATGTACCTGAAGTGGTTGTAAAGTTCCCTTATAAGATAACGCCACCGTTTTATCGACGTTAAAACAAAGCATATTGGAATCGGACCAAGCCTTAATTATAACCAAGTCTTTGGAGATACTAGAGTGTAAAGACGTTGTATCAAAATCACTCCATGTCATGCTTGTGTCATCAGCAAAAAGGGAGATTCTTCCATTAATTTTAAGGTTCGTGATATCATTAATGTATAACAAAAAAAGAATAGGTCCCAAGACTGAACCTTGAGGGACTCCACTTGTAATCAACTGACAATCAGAATCGGAACCATTAGCCCTTACAAGTTGTTGCCTTTTCCCAAGATAAGATTTGAACCAATTTAAAGAAGTACCACGAATTCCATAAAAATTTAGTTTGTTTATCATGATTTCATGACTAACACAATCAAAGGCTTTCGCATAGTCACAAAAAACTGAGGCAGTTGGGTGGTTGTTATTGAGAGATAAGTAGACGCCTCGAAGCAACGTGAACATGGCGTCACTGGTGCACTTGTTGGGTAGAAATCCGAACTGCTCCGGGGATATTATCTGATGTTTCAGGAGAAATGGCATAAGACGGTTCTTCAGTAGCCTTTCGATGATTTTTGATAGCACTGGTAGTAGTGCAATTGGGCGATAATTGCAAGAGTTAGTTTTTTCGCCGCCTTTATGAAGTGGAATAATTATAGCTGTTTTAAGACAATCAGGGAATACACCTTTTATAAAGGACTCATTTATTAATGTTGTAAGGGCCTCTATGACTGGGAGTGGCAAGTTCAGGAATATTCTAATTGATAGGCCATCAGTGCTACACGAAGATTTACTTTTGATATTATTTATTACCTTCAATAGTTCAGTGTTGCTAACGGGACTTAAGAAAAAGTTATCAGCTAAATTTTTTGAAGGAGGGAGAAACGAAAGAGGGTCCAAACTTGGCGAGATACTAGAGGTAACATTTCTGCTTACATTAATAATCATTTAGATCATTAGCCCCTGGCAAGATCTGAGTCACAGGGTTTGATTTGTTTCTGAGGTTATTGATGATGGACCAGGTTTCTTTTGAAACGTTATTAGAGTTTGTTAGACGTTTTCGGTAGTGTAATTTTTTTGCTGACTTAATAAGAGTAGTGTAGTTCCTCCTATAATTAGAGATATAGTCGAGAATAAGAAAGGAGTCGGTGAATTTTTTTATATATGAGAGCGAGCCCATATTTTTAGCAGAAATTCGTATTCCTTTCGTGGTCCACGGTTTATGCCGCTTAGGTTTGATATTCTTAAGCGGGAAGGCCTTGTTAAAAGCACTTAAAGTTTTATTTAAAAAAGTTCTGAAGTTTGTGTTGACATTATCAGATTCAAAATTCCAATTGGTGTTAAAGCAAATATTATGAAATACTGAGAAATTTGCGGCCGAGAAAATTCTGCCCCGATGGCGAGATCTTGGTAAGGGCCTAATAGGTAAACTAAACCTGGAAATTACCGCCTCGTGATCGGAAAGACCTGAGTTATAGACCTGTGATTGCACCTCTGATGGAGAAAAATCAGACGCCATGTAATCGATGATAGAAGAAGAGTTTTTTGAAATTCTAGTTGGCGAGGATACATGCATTGAAAGACCGAAAGAGTCGAATATAGAAATTAGATATTTCTGGATGGCACAAACAGTAGCATAGTCAATATTAAAGTCCCCGCATAGAATTTTTTTACCTTTAATCGGTAGACTGTCTAGCAAACTTACCAGGCTATTTAAAAATGATTGTACATCAGAGTTTGGTGATCTATAAATACAAATTACATAAAGATCAAGGTTTTGATTATATACCATAGAGAATTCAAAAGAGCTATCCGCTAACAAATGATCATATTTAGATACCGACATGAAATCTCCATTTAGGGATAGAATCAGTGTTCCCCCATGAGCTGAGTTTTTTCTGTCATATCTAGCTATTGTGGTATACCTCTCAATATAAAAGGGTTCGTTTAGATTCAGCCAGTGCTCAGTAATTGCAACAAGTTGGGGGAACTCCAATTCTTCCAGAAATAGGTACAACTCGTCAGTTTTATTTCTTAGAGAAGCAATATTAATTAGAACCATATTAAGACTAGTAGCAACAGGAAGTTTTGAGGAATCTAGTTCCTCAGGACACGTCGTGTTTTCTAAAATTTTTTTTTGGGAGAATTGCTGGTAAAATAGTTTTTATAGCATTCTCTGGTCCTCTGAAGATGGATCGATCTCTCCGAAGATATGTAGGATCCATAGGCTGCAAGATCCGCTTCCACTTCTGCTGCGTTAAATCCGTAAGCAGCATGAAAATCGAAATATATCTTATGTAGGGTTCTATATAATCTATAGGAATGCCTTCAGAAGCCAAAAACAGCCTGGTGCTTGTATTTGTAAACCCTTTAAAGTGAATTGGCGCAGGTTGGTCGTGCAGGAAGGCGAGATATAACTTGAAGGCCTTTAAAATGGCTGGTTCTCTTAGTCTAGACATGAGGAAACGGTTATCAGAACTTTTTTCGGTTCGCGTAAGCTTCACTGTTGGGGGAGACATTGGATCAAAAATAGGTTCTTGGTCAGTAGGAGCGTTCTTGGAAAGACTGTAGCAGTTGTCGCTCAACAAGACATTTGCTTTGCAGGCAGCAATGGCCTCTTTGTCAGAAGATATTATAGTGCCCTTTTGAGAAATTGGAGACAACCAGTGAACTGACGGAGCTCGAGTTGGTGGGCAGTTTTTTCGGTGTGGAGGGAGGTGGGAGGTTCGGTGTAGATTTTTCTGTAAGTTCGGACACAGCTGACCGTTTTATTACTACGCCATGTGGCCATAGATTGCTGTCTAAAAGCTTTTCAGCTGACTTTTTTGACTGAGTTCCAATTTTAAAATCAATATTTGAGATATGATTGATTAGGTGGTAGCATCGAATAAACTCTGTAGTCCCAAGCTTTTCCTTAACGTAGTGAACTATGTTGTTAGGCGTAAACCCTGCAGGAAGATTTCTTACGACTACATAGTGCCACCGTTGTGTATTATTACAAGCCAGCTCGCTGGAGCCTTCAGTAGTACTGGGAATATCCGTAGGTGTTACCTCAGTTTGTGTAGAGGCGGTGGAGCAGGTAGTTTCCATAGTTGGTGTAGGCAAGGGTATGGTGGTAGGGTATGTATTTTTGATATGCTTACACTTATGTTGGCTTTCATATTTGGAGTATAACTCCTTTACCAAGTCAGTTACACAAGTTAGGTTGCTCTTAATGTTAACAATACCTGCTTTTAATTCAATTGAAGAGGAGTCCTGTACTTGGATTTTTATCACTTCTTTGTGCATTGTTGAAGAGGATTTGGGAAATATTGAAAATATTCTGTTCCATATCCCTTAGAGACTTTAATAACATATCTGGTTTGTAAGCGGAAAACTCCCTCGAGAGATTATGGATATCGTCAATTTTTTTCTCCATGAGATCCCACCTGGATTCACTCTTCACTAAAATGTCATACATTTCAGAAATTGTCGGTACACTACTTGACAATTGGGATACACGGTTTGCGACTGAATCAAAAAGTTCATGTGGAATCAAATTTTGAGATACCTTTGTGATTTTATCGTTGAGATATTTCAAACTAGGGGAGTCGCACAGGGCGCAGAAAAATCGGAGGTGGGTTGATTTTTGTAATATCAAGATTTTTGTGGTAGCCTTATCAAGGCCCGTGCAATTCATGCAAAAAGATCGTTTACACTCGCCACTACAATGAAGTTTATTGTATTTGTCTTTCTCTGAAAACTCTTTACGGCAATTGTCACACTTGTATTCAGCCATATTTAGAAAATGAAAAATTCGAAACAAAAATACACAGCGAAAACAAAACAGAACAAACACACGTACTGCGAAGCAGCTCGACTGCGAGGAACGCAAAACAAAGCACAACCGAACGGTACCGCAGTCGAACTACGAAAAGTTATGGTACGAAAGGGGATCGAACCCGCACCTCTGGATCACTAGTTCATTGCTCCAACGAATTGCGCTATCGTACCACTGATAGGCAATTCGTTAGAACTTGTACATATTCAAACCCACCAGTATCATAACCATTGTTGATCCTGCCAAATATTATAACCTTATGTCGCGGCGTTCCTGACTGGACGTCAAATCTGACATCGCTATTAGGTACCTTCCATATTAGTAAATTTATAATTTTATGTTATGCCCGTTTAAGCCAAATTTTGAATTCTAACGAATTGCTTATCAGTGGTACGATAGCGCAATTGGTTAGAGCAATGGACTAGACATCCAGAGGTGTGGGTTCGATCCCTGCTCGTACCATAACTTTTGCTGCTGATATATAATATAAATATTTGTAAAAAAATATTTCACAGTTTAAAAATAAACTGATAAAATACTTCTATTCAATTAATTTGGTATTATCATGTTTTCCCCAGTATTTTGTATGGGACTTGACAAAGTTTCATACCCTGTATGTTAAAACCTAGTAACAGATTGTGTCTCTGCTACCTTTTTTTCAGCAGGTCAAGCACTAGAACAACCAATTTTACTGAAGCCGGTTTTCCATAAGGCTTGTGTTTGGTCCTTTTAAACCTTGTCATATTTGTACATACGAATTTCGAATCTTGTCGTGATCTAAACGCGAATTTATTTTGCAGCACATAAAAAGATGATGTGGCATCCACATCGTCATTTATGATAATAACTAAAATTCCAGTGTTTTAGTTTAACATTGTGCATTTTCATTCAACCGTGAAATTCTAAATAGATATAAATATGCAAAGCGTATAATCTGCGTCCGCTAAACCTGATATATTTTAGACTGTAAATTTTACCGTTGTAAAATTATTTTGTTAATCTTTACTGGTGCTGGAATTTTCAGTGCTTTTATATTCTGAATTGTTTCGGGATGAAATTGGTAGGTCAAGTTTATTTCGCACGAAATTTTAGTAATAACTGAAAGAACATGGCACGTTTTAACGTAGTTGAACCCTCTATCAAAATGTTGATATATTATAGTTCATCTCACTAAAAGAATTGTTTATCATTGAGCCAAAGTCCTAATTTCACGTGGTTTACAATATAAAATGGCATTAAAACAAGCGATATTGGAATTTTTACCTTAACCAGTGAGACAAAGAAAAAAAAATAAATCCATTAAAACGTATATAAAAGTTTTTAATTTTATTAAAAATGTTGAATAATTGAAATTTATTAAAGTATTTTAAAATAATAGGTTTCCTTATATTATAACGAGGGTTACTGAAATATACGGTAAAAGTATAAAATTTGAAATATTTTCTATATAAACTTTGTTATTTTATATGATTACGATTTCATATATTAATTTAAAATTAGTATAATAACTAACTTTAATGAAAAAATAAAATACTAAGGTATCATATACTACGGTATGTATTTAGGTATATTTATATATATATATATATATATATATATATATATATATAGATATATATAATGTCACATTCTGATTTGGAATTGTCTCACGAATTCAAAAATGTAAAAATATACAGGGTGTTCTATTTATTTATTTAAATGTGTTGTAAACAAGGAGGAACGCACTTTGAACAACTACAGTGAACTCGAAAATTATATGCGTTCCTCCTTGTTTACAAAACATTTCCGGTCGTTCACAATTGCTTTTCTCAACACGTTGTGCAGCATTTGAGGCGTAATACTTCTAAATACACGTACAATCTTTTTTTCTAAGTTTTCAAGAGTAGCTGGAGCTGTTACATAGACTCTTTCTTTAACATATCCGCAAATAAAAAAATCGAGAACAGTGAGATCCGGTGAACGGGCGGGCCACCGTATTGGGCCATTGGTGGCAATAACTTTTTTATTAAAATATTCAATTAAATAATTAAGAACTTCTCTGGTACTGTGAGGCGGGCTTCATCTAGCTGGAAGTAAATTCGGCGTAAAACTTTTAAAGGTAGATCATTAAGATGTTGCTCAAATTCCTTTTAATTGGCCTTGAAATAAAATTGGCCCAATTATTCTGTTACCAATGACACCAACCCAGACATTGACACCAAACCTTTCTTAAAAATTTCCTATTCTCCTTTCTTCTTGATTTTGTTGGGCCCAGTAGCGAGTGTTTTGCTTGTTAAACATACCATTATTAGTAAATCTGGAAAGATATAAGAAAATAAGATAAAGTTGATAAAATCTAGGTCAATTCTACAATTTTGGAGCAACCAATCACAAAACAACACCTGTTAATCGCCATCATCAGGATACAAATGTTAGTGTAACTGGTACTTAAAAGATCGATATCCGTATTTCTTTAGTATTTTATTAGCTGATTCAAGACTTAAACCCAGTTCGTGATTAATTTTTCTTAAAGAAACAGTTTTATCGATTTTAACCATAGCAAGAACGTTAATCTCCATTTCTTCATTCATAATAAATCTGCCTTCCGCCAATTGATTTCCTTCTTGATGCCTAAAACGATTCTCGAGGTATGGAAAATATTGATGGGCTGGATGTTGCCGGTCGGGATATCTCTGAGCATACAACCCAGCGCATTCCTGGAATTTGTATGATTTTTTCACTTTGAGTATACATTATTTTGGGTTTTGAAAACAAAAATAATACTGAAAACCAAGAAAAATAAGGAAATCTTATGTTTACTCAGAAAGAGTAGGTAAGTGTCACTGTCAAAACAAAAAATCCTACTTATTATCCAGCATGGCTATCCATGGCACACTTGATAAAGGTAAATAATTGATTATCGAGTATTTTTCTTAGCAATATTTAATTTTTGAGCTTATTTTTAATCCAATCCAATATATTTATATACATATATATATATATATATATATATATATATATATATATATATATATATATATATATACGGGAGTTCCTTAACCCGATAAATGCGAAATGTATTGAAGAGCCCTAACAAACCTTCGAAAAAATAAAGATTTCAAAATATTTCCAGCATGTAAAGAGACAAAGGAAACGCAACCGCAGTTATGACTAATAAAATGCAGATTATCCTACAAGACAATTATTATAAGTATGTTCCAAATAACCCGACTACGTACCCAGAAAAAAAAATTATTGATGAATTTACCAATAAATCCTGAAATAGAACAAAACATCATACCAGAAATGTCGAGCAGATGTAGTAAACTCTATGGTTTATCAAAAATACACACACCGGGGGCGCCCATCGGACCTATCGTTAGTGCTATTAATTTTCCGCTACAAAAAATGTAAAAACATTTTACTGAGATTATGCAGCCAACTGTCGAAAAAGCTTATTCATTTGTAAAACACGCGGAGCATTTACGATGCATACGATCATAGCAAGCCTAGAAGTCAAGTGGTTGTATTCTAGTATTCCCATCCACGAAGCATTTGATAGAATTGCTATAAACAAGGATATATATAAACAGGCATATATAATACTACTCTCGGAGCATTGCCTCAAAAAATTAATTGTTTTTCATTTAACGGGCAAATGTATAAAGAAATAAATGGTGCTCCAGTAGTAGTATTTATGATATTCTTTGAGATAGAAGCTCTTGAGAAAGCAAGTTTGAAGCCCTAGTTATGGATATGTGGCTGACATATTTATTATATGGCATGGTCTAAAGAGATCGAAATTCAATGCATCCCAGAGTAGAATTTACTCTGGAGTTAGAGGAAAACAACAAACTTCCATTTTAGATATTCTTGTCACAAAATTGTATAACGGACATGTCGATTATACCGTGTATAGAAAATCAACATATACCAACAGATATTTAAATGCAAGATCACATCATCACCCAGCACAAATTCAAGCTGTGGCTATCGCTTTAATATCTAGATTAGTGCGAGACAAAACGACCATAATATAATATTTGAAACTTTAAAGAAAAATGGCTGCGCACATCGCACCACCATAGGTAGTATTGCCATATGCCAAAGTTCAAGAGTCAGAATCGAAAGATATCTTAGAAAACACAAAACACGAATAGTACACAAGCCAAAAATAAGTATAGGTAAACTACTTGGAAACCCAAAAAACAAAATCAAATTGGAAAACATAAAGCATTCCATGCCATGACTGTGAAAAGTTGTACGTTGGACAAACTAAGAGGCGAATATCAGCAAGAGTAGAAGAACATATACTCAGCATTAGAAACAAACAACTTGGGAAAAACCGGTCATAAAATAAATTTTAATGGGTGTAGGGAAATGGCCATTATAGAGCATTATAAGTCCAGAATAATCCGAGAATAGAAATAGGAATTAAAAAAAAACAAGGTGATTTAAATACAAAAGACGAATCATTAAAACTGCCAACAGTATAGAAGACAATAATCGGCAAATCTAAAAATCACCAAAAATCAAGCGGAATTAGAGCAACAACAATAGCAACATCCCAAAAACATTAATAATGACCAACGGCCGCTCAGATATAACCTTCGGCCCCGGGTGAGGGTACAAAAGGTAGCTTTGCAGTCACTAACTCTTCAGACTTTATTCGGACGCGAGAAAAAAGCTGGGAAAATGTCAAATGTGATTTTGGCGAAACGTCAACAAAACTGTTCTTTTCAGAACGACAGTAGTTATCACACCGGAATGAAAACATATGGTTCCATTCGTGAAGGACTAAGACTCAACTTATTATTATTTCGTTAAAGTTAGTACTTATACGACTTTGAATATGTGAAATTATTATGAAATAACAATTATATAGGTATTATTTATAATTATGTATTTTTTAACTTAATAACTTCCGGTATAAACAAGGTAACACATTATTTTAAATATTATCAAAATCGTAAACAAACATTGAAGTCTTTAAACGCATTTCTCTTATTAACATTTTCTAGCTGTCAGTGTGTTGATATGTAATATAATTTTTGTTAAACGCATTACTCTTGTTATCGAAAGAATGCGTTTATTTGTAAATTTAATAAGATTTTCTAACTGTCAGTGTGTTGATATGTAATATAATTTTTAACGATCTTCTAGAATTTTAGGGAGAAAGCTCAGTTTTATGGTGCACACTGGGCGTTCACAGTTGCATAGTTTGTAACAAGCCGCGACCTAGATCTATATGTTTACCTGTAAATAAGTAATTTTTAACTTTTTGCTGAGAAACTATTATACAGCTTGCTCAGAAGTATGCCCTAAAATATGACTTTCAAAAGAAAATGATCGGGTCTTTGTATGTTTTAAAAAACACGTTTTAAAATTTAAGAAAATATATAAATATACAATAAGATTGTAGCTATTGGAAAATTCTTAGTGACTTGTTTCAGCTCCGATAATATTTATGATTAATAATAAGCCTTACGTATCATATTAATTGTACACACGAATCTCGCCCCGTCCTAAACACAAATTTATTTTGCAGCACATAAAAAGTTGATGTGGCATCCACATCGTCGCTTATGATAATAACTGAAACTTCGCTGTTTTAGTTTAACATTGTTCATTTTCATTCAACTGTGAAACTCTAAATAGATATAAATATGCAAAGCGTATAATCTGCGGCCGCTAAACCTGATATACTTTAGACTGTAAATTTTACCGTCATGAACTGTTTCGGGGTGGAATTATTAGATAAAGTTTAATTTGGATGAATATTCCTTTTGGTTTTGTAAGATATTATCTACTTTCCATACATTTTTCTTATTCGAGGCACCGGAAATGATTGCAGTAGCGATTTATAAATAATAACGCGAATCAAGTGATTTTCCCGATATTATATAAAACGCCATATATCTGAAATTGTTTATTACTGATATTTTCTTTGTTAATAAATAAAAGAAATGAAAGTACTCTACATTTCTAGCGAATTCTGGCATTAAAGACAGAACAAAAAGCAAAAAATTTTACTTTTGTAGCTTATATTTTTCTTTCCTTCTGAACTCACCCGTCCATTTTGAGATTTTCTCAATTTACACCTAAATGAACCCACTAACCCCTAAATATCTCTATTTCTAACTACGCTAAAGTTTAGACTACCTTTTTATTCCCGAGAACTAGCTTAAGTGATAACTCTGTTAAACAGGGGTCTTTAAAGAAATTGTGAATTTTGTTTTAGGTTTTTATCTATGGGCAAGCTACAAAGCCTGAAAAATCTAGGTGCTGGGTATCGTTGCATTACGTAAAGAAAGAAAGCAATTATGGTTGTGGGATTGAAACTCCTACAAATTTGGAAAATAGGGAAAGACAAACTTTTAAATTTAAATTCGTTTGTTTGCTACAGATTGGTGAAATGTATGTACATGATCTTTAGGATTGCAAGATTTTTAAAAAATCTTAAAAATTTTTGAACATCCTGTATATTTTCTGCGTAGTGCAAACCCTATAAATTATAATACTATAAAAACAAAAAAGGGTTGCTTTAAAATTATATTACTCAGAAACTAATTAAAATTTCTTTAAGATTAACTAAACTTTAAGATGCCTTTATAGATAGATGTTTTAAAATTTAAGAAACTATACAAGGAGGTTGTAGTTAATTGAAAATTTTGAGTAATATATTATATCTCCGATAATATTTATAATAATAACTTTAAATGTCTTATTATAACACACGAATCTCAAATTGGGTCCGAAATAAATGCAAATTTATTTTGCACCACATAAAAAGATGATGTGGCATCAACATCGTCGATTGTGATAATAACTGAAACTTCGCTGTTTTAGTTTAACATTGTCCATTTTCATTCAACTGTGAAACTCTAAATAGATATAAATATGCAAAGCATATAATCTGCGGCTGCTAAACCTGATAAATTTTAGACTGCAAATTTTACCGTCATAAAATTATTTTGTTAATCTTCACTCGTGCTTCTGAATTGTTTCGAGGTGAAATTATTAGATAAAGTTAAATTTGGATAAATATTCCTTCTTGAAATTCATTTTTTTTTTCGAATTTTAGTTTGTAAGATATTATCTACTTCCCATAATGCACTATATATTTTTCTTATTCGAGGCACTGGAAATGATGGCACTAGCAATATACAGGGTGGCCCAACGAAAAGGTCCCACCCTTATTTATGACTTTCCTGGTATATTTTGGGAAAAACGCTTGGACACGTCAATTTTGATTTTTAGGGCGACGTCTTTTCATGTATGATTGTATAATACAGGGTGTTCCAAAAATAAGATATCGCATTACACTTGACATTTTTAAATGGAAACCCCCAATTTTTTTTCTATTTTTGGATTCTCCAGGAAGTTTTTAGTAACTTTTGTATAATAGAGTTTATACCTATCTTCAACCATTTTGAAGTTTTTTTAATTTTTTTTATAAAATTCGCCTCATTTAATTTAGTACTGATAATACGGAAAAAAATAATAATCACCGATACCAGCAAGAAATTTAGCATCCGTCAATGTCATCGTAAATCATAGAACAACTTTATCTTTGATTTGAAATCGTTAAGTTGCCTAGTTCTATTATAATATTTTGCAATGATTTATTCAATTCAAGAAAGGGTCGAAATAACGAAACTGTATTATCAAAACGGAAGCATTGCAAGAGCTACCGCCCGGTTGTTTAATGCGTTACATCCAGACAAAAATATTAACCATAAGTATGTGGCTAAATTAATAAGAAAATTTGAAGCAACTGGATCTGTATCTAATATTCGCCGGAATCAGGAAAATCGTCCAAGTAGAAATGAAGCCAGAGAAATAGCAGTTTTGGGACACGTGGCTCTTGACAACACCCAAAGTACTCGTGGTCTGGCTACTTCTTCAGGATTTACACGCTCAACAGTGCAAAGAATTTTGAAATCCTATAAATTTCACCCGTACAAAACTAAACTTGTCCATGAGCTTAATGAAGACGATTATGATAGAAGGTTGGAGTTTTGCGAATTAATGACACAACGTTTGAACAATAACCCAAATTTGTTATTTAACATTTGTTTTTCGGATGAATGTACCTTCTATTTACATGGTGCTGTAAATAGACATAATTGTCGATATTGGAGCGACTCGAATCCACATTTGTTTCGAGAGGTACATTCGCAATACCCACAAAAAATTAATGTCTGGGCCGGCATTTTCGGAAATCATATTGTAGGACCTTTCTTTATTCCTGGAAACTTGACGGGGGAGTTGTACTTGGACATGTTGGAAAATACAATAGAGCCACGAATAACCGAAATAATAGAAAATGAGGTTAATTATAATGAAAATTTTCTTCATTTCCAACAAGATGGTGCACCACCGCACTATGTAGCTCCAGTACGACAGTTTTTGGACACCCATTTCCCAAATCAGTGGATCGGACGGCGCGGCCCCATTGAGTGGCCACCAAGGTCTCCGGACTTGAGTCCTTTAGATTACTTTCTTTGGGGACATATAAAAAGTAAGGTTTTTAGTACGAAGCCAGACTCCATCCAAGATCTTCGGGAGCGGATCACGGCGGAATGCAGACAAATAACTCCAGAAATGTGTGAAAATGTTAGGAATAGATTTGAGCAAAATATTTATTATTGCATGGAGGTAAACGGACACCACTTTCAACATTTATTACCACATTGACTTTTTGACACATTGTAGCTAAGTAACTAATTTTTGTTTAAATTTTAATGTGAATGTAAAACTGTAAATGGTTTAGTGTTCCTGATTCCGGCGAATATTAGATACAGATCTAGTTGCTTCAAATTTTCTTATTAATTTAGCCACATACTTATGGTTAATATTTTTGACTGAATGTAACGTATTAAACAACCGGGCAGTAGCCCTTGCAATGTTTCCGTTTTGATAATAAAGTTTCGTTATTTTGACCCTTTCTTGAATTTAATTTATCAATACTTGATATTATTCAATTATTCAAATAACTTCAAAATGGTTGAAGATAGGTATAAACTCTATTATACAAAAGTTACTAAAAACTTCCTGGAGAATCCAAAAATAGAAAAAAAATTGGGGGTTTCCATTTAAAAATGTCAAGTGTAATGCGATATCTTATTTTTGGAACACCCTGTATTATACAATCATACATGAAAAGACGTCCCCCTAAAAATCAAAATTGACGTGTCCAAGCGTTTTTCCCAAAATATACCAGGAAAGTCATAAATAAGGGTGGGACCTTTTCGTTGGGCCACCCTGTATAAATAATAACGCGAATCAAGTGATATTCCTAATTTTAAAATGCCATATATCTGAAGCTGTTTATTGCGGATATTTTCTTTATTAATAAATAAAGAAAAGGGAAAGTACTCCTCATTTCTAGCGAATTTTAGCTTTAAAGACAGTGCAAAATGCAGAAAATTGTACTTTTTCCGCTTATATCTTTCTTTCAATTTATGATATTATTTTTAATTTTCCAAGTCGGCCGCTAGAGGGCGTAATACGCATAATCAATTAGAAGAGGCAGATTTTCTTAGATATTCACCTAGTGAAGATATATCAAAATTGACTTTATATTAATCTTTCCTAAATTACCAATAATTTTTAATAAGAGTTTTTACTCTAGCTGTGCAAATAAAGAGTGGGGGAAAGGGCAAATGTTTGTTTTTTAAAACGGACATTACTTAAGTAATAATTAACGGATCTTGATGATTTTGTTCTTGTTGAAAATTACATTTATTAGGCTTTCATATGACGTATGAATTATATTATTTTTTCTGGCAATTTTTTAAATTTAACGTGTTTTCTTAAAAAGTTCCAATGTATTGATATATTTATTATAAGCCAGTGTTACTGAGCACAAAAAATCAAGAAAATGGCGCAATAAGCAACTTGATATCTTTTTTTTAACAGAGATATTTAGGAAATTGTAATTTTTTAGTTTAATTTCGGAGCAGGTTGTTAAAAGACGCATTAAATGAGTGTAGATTAACAAAAGATGTGGCATATAATTTTTTCATTTTGCCATTAGGTAACCAACGGAGGAATTCTAGTTCTAGCTATTCAGCTATTTGCAAAAAACTAACAAATGAAAATATAACAATAAGTTTTTCTGAGAAATAATATGAAGCGGACAAGGTTATAAAACAAATAGTGAAAACTGATCAAAAGTATTATGCTAACTAATGATTAGTGTCGAGTGACCTGCTCTCTGCGGTATATTAAACTGCTGCTTCTATTTCCATTGCAGGAATAATCTCGATAGCGTTTGAATTTGGATGATAAGGTTCTTCCTGGTTGTTCGTCTGATATTAAATACCATATCCTTTAGTCGTCCCACAAATAAAAAGGTACATCTGGGTAACGAGGGGGCCAGGGGAATAAACTGCCTCCATCTATCCACCTCCCTCTCTATATCAATGTCTTCCAGTAAATCTGGTAGCTGATTTTGGAGAATGTTTAAATAAATTCTCCCATTTAAAGTTCATCGAAAATTATTGGACCTAAAATTCTACCACCTATTATGCCACACCAAACATTGATACTCCAACGGCCTTGAATTGCACAGTTCCATGAGCTATACCTAAATCTCTAGATGTAGCTCTAATACGTACATGTGGGTTAACGCCAGCACATTTATAATGTTTGGTTCTGTATGGCCTCTTCTTTGCCTTCGATGGAGAGAGCGATGAAAACTACCAGTAGCACCAAGACGTCTTGCTAATCGCGTAAAAACCCTTTGCTCATATCTGCGTCTACTAGGGTATCTAGTAGCATATATTCTTGCTGCAATGATAACATTTCGAAAGCATTCAAAGTAAACTGCAAGCATATTATACCCTTCTTCATTGGAAATAGGCATTTTGCTTTCGTAATACGTACTTACTACAAACACTAAACTTAATTTTTGCCAAAGCATACTACTTTTTTAGCACATCGCATAATTGAATAGTACCTCATTTGAGATACATTCTTTATGAAAGGGGTATGTTAATTAAAGCAAGTAAGCTAAAAACAAATTAAAGAAGTTGAGAAGAATATTTAAAGTATTTGTAGTATAAGAATAAGATTAGGGTTAAAAATTGAAAATTATATACCACGTAAAAATTCGTTTAGAAATGCTTGAGTTTCTTATAAGAGTGTCATGTAATATTTTCTTTTGCTTATACCTCCATAAATAAAAAACATATCAACTTGCAGTTTGCGCTATCTTCTTGTTTTTTTCATGCTCCGTAACACTGAACTATAAAGAATTTTTTAAGAAAACACATTATATTTAAGAAATTTGCAGAAAGCGCCATCTTGCGATTGGAACGAAACTTACAATAATATAATTCATTCGTCATTTGAAAGCCCAATAAATGCCCTTTTCAACAAGACCAAAATCGTCAAGATCTGTTAGTTATTAATTAAGTTATGTTCGTTTTATAAATCAAACATTTAACGTTTCTCCCAACCTTTATTTGAACAACTAGAGAAAAAACCCTTAATAAAAATTATTCGTAATTTTGCAGAGATTAATATAAAGTCAATTTTGATATACCTTCATTTTCTGAGAAAATCTGCCTTTTCTAATTGACTACGCGTGTTATGCCCTCTAGCGGCCGACTTAGAAACTTAAAAATATTTTCCAGCGTGTTTTCTTGGCGACTTTTACTATAAGAAAAAATTTTCCAACATCATGGGATAAGCCGGCCTCCTTTCTTAGTTGTACACCCGGTACATGATCTTTAGGATTGCTAGATTTTTAATCTTAACATACTTTTGCACACCCTGTATATTTTCTGCGTAGTGCCAACCCTACAAATTATAAAAACATTAAGACTTAAGAACTTTTAAGCAAGAAAACATACATCAAATGGCTAAGAAAAAGTTACAGCTTGATATGTAAGAAAAACTCATTTTTTTTTAAATTTCATATTTCAAAATATACTTAGAATCTTATGAAATTTTATAATTAAAATTTCACCAAGGTTAAGCTTATATCGAAATTAAAACTTAAAAATTGTTTTTGTAAATTTTCAGAACAAATACAATATCTGAAGATTTGCAAGGTCTTGTTTAACTCCTTGTATAAATAACTTCTTAGTTGAAGCAAATGTCGCATTTAAAATAAGTAATATGCAATTAAATGTATTAGAAATATCTGAAAACTGCATCACATTATCTATTCTTGTTTTAAAAATATTCGAATTTAAATTTTACCTTAAAAATCGCTTGCCCCGTTTCCTCTGTCCGACGCGGCGGTATGGAAAAAAGGAATTTATGGGTTGAAAGAGATATGAATGGTGTGGATATTGGGGGATAATTTGTGTCTGCCTTGACTGGAATTAAAACAAATCATTTCGAAAATAATTATTAATGACAAACAAGAAAATTTAACTGCTTAAAGCCGAGTGTTGAATTTATATCTACTCGCTGACTAAAAATAATCAGAATAAGAATATATCATATTAATATAATATACTAAATAGAAATTCAAGTTTTTGTTGAACAGAAGTTTTCATGAATACCAAGCTTTTACTTTAAAATCTCTTTAGGCATATTTTAAGGATGACACCAACTAGTTTGTAGGCATTTCAATTTATCTCTTACTAAAAAAGAAATAAAATAAAAAACCGTTACTTAAAAATTATTTATAGATTTCTACATTTTTTGAATCACGTACATTTTTCTCCAGAAACTGGAAACTATAATTTCAGTTTACTTATAGCCATTATAAATGCACGTTTAAAAATTACTAAAACATATTGTCTAAAACCTTCAAAAGCAAAGAGCAGACCCTTGCATTAATTTCTGTAATTCTTTGGGAAAAATTTTTAATTTTATCGTTATGTTTCTGCTTCAGTTGGTAGGTTTCTTCTTGATGCGTCCGTACCAACTCAAATTCTTTTTTCATACTCCATTATTAACTTACATGAGCTATGCAACTTTTATCTGAGGTTTTTACAGACCTGCACTTTAAATCATACATTCAAATTTACTTAGCTGCTTCTAATGATAATTTTTTTTTGGACACCACAGTGGTGAGATTAATTAAGGCATTTTCACTTTTTACTTCCATCTTAAAGGAAAGCATTGTAATCGCGAAAAAATCACCCTCCGAGATATTTCCAAATCTTTACGTTTCAGGGTCTCTAGATGGCGAAAAATATTTTTACTTAATTCCGACGGTCAGTCTGTCTGTCTGTCGGATTTTCTGTTTGCTTCATAGCTAAAAAACTACTTACGCGATTTACTTCATATTTTGGTAAAAAAGTAAGGGTTATATGGGGGTGACCTGGTAACATTTTGGTAAAAATCCAATGTGGCAAAACAAAATGGCGGCCTAGTAAATAAAATAATTAAAATTTCTTGAAGCCTAACTAAACTTTAAGATGCCTTGTTTTTTAATTTCTTTTCAAAGTTATTTGATTCAGTTGGGATATTATGCTTTTGCCTCAAAGGCTAATACAACAAAAATGAATAAAAATATCATCTAAGTAAAAAACACATTAGATTTTCGTGACTCCTCCCGGCATACCGAAGACTGTCTGGAGGGGCTAGGTCCAGAAAAAAATGTATACCCTAACACAGATATTTAGGGCCGTTTGTTAAATATTTGGATATAAAGAAGTTGTGTCTCTAGGAAATATAAGCGACTACAACAAAATTAATCTAATATAAGTTTCTTTAGTATCTTTAGAAAGTTAGAAATCGAAACTTAGATACCATTATCCATAGCGATCGTGGCTCGCACCTCTTAAAAATCAAACAGCTTATTTCTGGCAAATTCTTCCGAAATATTATGATGACCTTGTTAATATGAGTTAGACTCGAAGACACGGTATTGCATGTTTATGATCACGTATGCCTTATCGTTTTATCGAAACTTTCACTACTATTTCATTTTTATACATTGAATTTGCACCATAAGTTATATTTTCAATGAAAGATTTAAATGGATCTGAGGTGGGGGACAGCTGCCCCTCTGCGCCTTTCCTTGCTACGCCGGCGTACAAAGTAAAGTCAGAAGACAGATGTTTCGAAAAAAATGTTATTTTTTGTTAGAGAATTGCAAATATTAAAGAAACTTTCTACAACTTCCATTAAAACTGTTTAAAAATTCCTACATATTATCGCAGCCACTAATATTAGAATTCAAAATTAGTAAAAGCAAAATGTTATTGTTAAAAAAAAAGAAAGTCCTAAATATATTTTTCTTTCACAACGTATATTGTAGGAATAATATATATAACTTATCGTAATCTTGTTAAATCATGCATTCAAAATTTGTTAAAATGTTTTTAATTACAGCAAGTTCAAAATTACATGTGTTCGGTTTCTACCTTTAACAAGTTTGTATAAAAATTAATAAGTTCAACACTTTCAACCAGTCAATAAATATTTCAAAGGGGAATTCGATTTCAAGCTGGAAATGAGCCAAGTATTATTTGGCCCAAATTCTCCATATAGGCATGTGATTAATCCAGAAATGCATAAACATTTTCGGCTCTTTTTTTAAAAACTTCATTTTTAGAATCTGTTACTTTGTGGTTTATGAAACTAGATATAAAAAATTATTTGCCGCTCACTCTGTTGACATAACGTTAGTTACACATTTTAGCCACATCTCAGAGACATGAAATAATATACAGTTAAAAAGCACTGACGATTTCAGAGGAAAAGTCTGGCAAATAAGCAAAAAACGGCTTTTTACTCTTTGTGCTATAGGGTAACCAGCTGGATTCATTCAAATGGGGTTAGAAATTGACTTCGAATTGATGGGCACCTATCAAAACCACTTCTTCGATAGGGGAAAATAGGATGTAAAATGTAATATGGCTATAGAGATGCGAGCATTGAATGTTCAGTTCTTTGTTGAGAATTTATGTGCATAGAACTAAATGAATTATTATCTTTATACTCTATAGAAATTTGATCAAATGATTAATAAAATAAAAATTGTAATAATTTTTGTATTCCTTATGATATTAAATTATTATTTTCCTTTTATACAAAAAAATAAAAATAAAATTAATAGCTGTTCACTATCAACTTTAGAGAGAACAATTTGCAGATCCTATAGTAAGTAAATGCTAAATTAACTACATGAAACTAATTCAGCTATTCTATTAGAGCAATTAAAGGTAAACTAGGATTTGCACCCTAAAAGTAGTTGTGTATGAGGATAATGATTTTGGTTTCTATTTAACAACTTTACATCATCAGTTCTGTTGTTCATAGAGGGATAACTGGCATTTTTTAGTTATGTAGTCTACTTTCAATAATATTTTATAATTAAAAAAAAAACAATTTGAAAGCGATTTTTCTAAAGCTTCGACGAAGTTTGAACGGTTCTATCTTCCAAACTGTCTATTGCATCGAGTTTTGCGACTTGTTGTTTTCTTTGGTAACAGATATAGAAGAGAAAAGTAAAACCAAATTTTGGTATAGTTTTAGAAATTCACTGCAAAAAGTGAAAATTAGTACTTTTTCAGCTTATTTTACAGTTATCACTTTAAATTTGCCTGTGAATTTTTAGATTTTGTCAATTTAAAACTAAATGAAATTATATTCTATAAATTTTTCTATACCTAATTGGGTAAATAATAAGTTGATTTTTTGTCTCTGACAACTGGTCTATATAACTTGTATCTCATACTTTTGTTCAAAAATTCCTTTCCTCAGTCAATATAGATATTTTAAATTGGATGATAACGCTGTTTAATTTTCACACGACGAAAACATTGATTAACAATTAGACATTTTTCATATATTGTTAGATATTAAGTCAGTTCTCAAAGATATTAAACAGTTAGAAATAAAAAAGTTTATAGATATATGGGCTCATTTGGGTGTAATCATTAAAATGGGGTTAGAAACTGAGTTTATTTGGATAAATGTCTATCCCGAAACCTTGTATGATAGCGTAAAACAGGATGCGAAAGGCAATATGGCTATCGAAAGGAGGGTATTCAATATTCAGTTCTTTGTTGATACATTAATTATCATCGTTGAAGAGAAAAAAAAGCTTAGATTGTTTTTAATAATTTTATACACATAGAACTAAATGAATAATTTCGTATGTATTCTTATGATATTATATTATTATTATTATTTCCCACACAAAAATTAAAAATATATGAAATCGCTGTTCACTATCTTTATTTCTAATTATGTAAACTTTAGGTTAGGTTTCTCTGAGAAACGGCCTATATAACGTTTGTCCCACACTTCCGTTCAAAAATTCCTCTTCCCAGTCAATCTAGATGCTTTGTGTTAGATGGCTAAACATAACGCTGTTATATTTTCACACGCCAAAAGACATTGATTTACTTGGCATGAAGTGGAAACTATGTTTCACCGAAAAATACAGCTAGTTGAAAGGAACAAATTTATTGGAGTTGTCGACAGAAAATCGTTGCTTTCAAGTCGCAATAATACTATATTTCTAGCAGAATTTTTCTACATATTATGTTGTATAAAAAGTAATGCATGTGACATGGAAGACTGGAAATTAAATTTATGATTATAACAGATTTAAATGTAGTTTATTTTTACCTTATAATACATTTATAGTAGACTTTTATTCTCTTCGTAAATCTCTAATTACTGTTTTGGCTAGATATTATTTTTGTCTTTCGGGTGAACAAAGTAAATAAGTGCAGAAGACCTGGTAAAACCTGGTAAAAAGTAAATCCGAACAATGCTTAGCAAGAGCCTATGATTCCTAATTTAGTGTTATTACCATTTATCTCTTCTTCTTTTTTTGGTTCGCTGTCTTTCTAGGAATGTCAAAAAAATATGGTTTTCGTTTTAAACTGCTAACTTATTTCTAAAAATCTTGACAGAGATCTATAACTTATTCTAGACATCCATGCAAATGCCATTTCCATTTCCCTTCTGTCTGTAAACCTAATCAAGGGAAGAACGATAAAAAACAACTAGTATTATCACAAGATCCTAAAAACCTCTTTTCAACCGTCCAATAAAAAACACAAGAGAAATAGCTCAAAATGTTGCTAGAATTCTCTGATGTAGGTATCTTGATTTTTTTTCTATTTTTTTTTCAAACATTGTGTTAATGTTTAATTCATGTAATAAACCAGACTTGTTGCAATATTGCATCTCATTGGTCACACTATTTTAATTAAATATTAGAGCTAAATCAAAGGTAAAAATTCTAAATTACTAAATAAAGTCAATACGCCAAAAATAGTTTATAAAATTAAAAAATAAAAAAATATAAAAAATAAAAACACAAAAATAGTATTAAAAGTCAACTTTAGTTTGTGCTAGTAAAAAAAAAAATACAAGACCAACTACCTATTGTCAAAAGACATAAAAGTAAGTGGGTTGGCAGCAAGTAAAAAGATAATTTAATGCTCTCATTTTGTAGTAAGTTTACTTTAATAAATTTCCATTTTCCCCGAATCAAAGTGTGTTGTTAAACGATATATATATATATATATATATATATATATATATATATATATATATATATATATATATATATATATATATATATATATATATATATATATATATATATATATATGAATAAGCAACATGTGTTATAGGTTTAGAATTTAGTTAATTAGTTAATGTTAAAAAAACGTGTTTAACTTTTGTATTTCCTGATATTTAAAATCCCAGTTAATCCCTTTTAAACTTCTAACCCATTTCCATTCAACTAGTAGTTTCGACAGAGATGTATAACTTAATCCAGTTGTCTATACAAATGATCTTTCAATTTTTAAACCTAATCAACGACAATTAGGCTCGGTGAAGTGTCTTCTCAAACTTTTTTAATGGGCACCAATTTGTTCTACCATATTGGAATCTCATCAGTCTACACTGATTTTTTTAAGATCACTTTTTTGTTCCGTCATGTTGAATTCGTACCAGTTTATTCCTATATTACATTTATTTTTTGTGAATAATTTAAACTCAGTTTAACAAGACATTTTTTTAAGTTTATTTTTTAAACAGTTTATTTGGTCGCCATTTTTAATTCGTACCACGATTTTACTAGTTTATCGTTATACTACACTTAACTCTCACACTAATTGTAATTAACCTAATAAGTTTTTTTTCAGGCTTATTTTAAAATTTTATTAGGTCGCCATCTTTGTTTCGTAACAAAATATTACCAGTTCATTTCTATTAAGACTTCATTTTTGTGCCAAATTTGAGGTAATTTAAATAATTAATTACACACTGATAATTTTTTTAACATTTTACCAGGCCGCCATTATATTTCGCAATATTGGATATTTATCAAAATATTACCAGACCTTTAATTTTTGAACAAAATTTGAAGACAATCTGGTAACTATTGTTTTAGTTATGCCGCAAATTGAAAGATAGACAGATAGACCAACGGAATTGGGAAAATATGTTTTTGGGCACCTAGAAACGCTAATACTTGAAACTATGTAAAACCTTGGAGTAGGATTTTTTCATGATTAAAAACATTTTATTTGAGTGCAATTTGGTCCCTCCATGTTAAATCAATTTTACCAGTTCATCTCTATATTACACTTAATCTAATAAGTAGTTCTACCAGGCTGATTCTTTTTTAAATATTTTTTAAGCTGCCATGTTTCGACATCTTGGATTCGTAACAAAATTTTACCAGTTGATTTCCAAGTAATACTTGATTTGTGTGCAAATTTTCAGTATTTTAGTAATAATTTTTTTTTGGCTTTCACGAGGTCGCCATTTTGGTTCGCCATCTTGGATTAGCACCAGAATTTTAACAGATAATGTCCACGAAAGATCTGATTTTTGTGTAAAATTTCAGATAAATTGTATATAGAGTAATAATTTTTTAACACATCATTTGGCCGCCATATTAGATTTTTACCAAAATACAACCATTCATAATCACACTTGGTTTTTGACTAAAGTTTCGAGTCAAACGGCTAGTAGTTTTTCAGTATCTAGGGACCCTGATTCCAATACTTCCCTTTTACAAGGCAAGTAAAACGAAGGGAAAAGCATTTCCATTTCACGAAAATTTCCTGTAGATTGGCTCTACTATTACAAAAAAAACAACAACGGGCTACAATGAAATGCAATAGCCATTTTATCACTTGGCTAAACGTCGCGAGACCTCATTTCAACCATCAAATAAAAGACCCAAGAGAAATGGCTCAAAATGTTGCTAAATGCCCCGTCAATTCGTTTTAAACTGCTAACCCATTTCCATTCAGCTAATAGTCTCGACAGAGATGTATAACTTAATCTAGTCATCCATGCAAATGACCTTTCCATTTCCCGTCTATTTGTAAACTTAATCAAGGGGAGAACGACAAAAAACAACTGTATTTTATCTTCGTACAGCATTGGGGATGCTTGATTTATCTAAAACGAGGGTTGGTTTTTTGCTGTGCAAAAAGCATATTGAAATATATTACACATATCACGGTGTTTTT